>JACXGJ010007068.1:0-31822 GCA_016801105.1 Esox niger | reverse complement strand
CGACATGGGAACAATGACTCACAACTGAGGGGAGCAGAGGAGGAACATTTAAACACATACTAATTGGATGATTGGGACCTGGTGTGAACAATGAATGACAAGACAAGACAAATGAATGGAACCGGGATGAGTTCATGGTTGTTGGCAAACTGGAGAATGCGGGAGATGGCGGACCAATCCGTCACCTCACCGTCACAGGAATAGAGCATTATTCAGCCACAATAGATCTTTGTGGCAATTCTATGAAGAGACCGTGGGTAAAACGGCAAAACAGGCCTATAAATAACTCAGTTGAGTGGACACAGAACCAGCAGACACTCTGCAGAAGACCAGTAATAGTCCAGGACCAGAGTTTCATAAAAAATACCATTTTAAAACCAAATATTTCCCTGAATTTCTTTTTAAACACACATAACTCAAAATATTTAAAATGTGGATCTCAACATGTAGCCATATTGAACATTCTGTGACATTGTTTATGGTTTAATAGAAAGCTTTCAACATTCAAAGAGGAAGCACCAAAACCCTAGTAGTGTCCTACAACTGTTACTACATTAAACAACTGACAGCACATTGTAATCTGTATTCTAGCTGCGTTAACACTGATGCAAAGCTACCTACTGGCATAAATGTGATCTACTTTTCCCCAGTGTATTCTGTAAAAAGTACACTCACCATGAGCTGTAGCACAGATGTCTTCACCATTCTGACGGCTCTACTTGATTCTCTTCTGGTTGTGTGTCAACTCTTCAATGGTGGGAGAAAGGTTTGGTATGAACTGTTCGTGAGGAATGGCCCACTAACCCTCCAGGCAGTTATCGACTTAGGCGTGTAAGTTCCAGTGGTTGGTGTGTATTTAGACTTTTCTAAGGGGCGTAAGTGTGGGCATGCGTGTACTGTGTGTGTATTTGTGTGGGGGTCAGTGTGTTTATATGTGTGTAGTTAATAACCTGTTGCTATTTGAAACCTTAGCACCCCAGGGCTTCAGTGAGATTTTTGTTTAAGTAGGTGAGGCTCAGGTGTACAGAGCTAGACCCTCCCTCCCAGTCTCAGATTCTCAACTCTTAATAACTGTGTTTAGGCGGGCATAACTAACATTACAGCCTGAACATATTTGGCTAACTTTCGTAATCCAAGTAGGCTGTAACTCTAGCTCTATGGACTGACCACACACCGGTATTATGTCACTGATGACATATTTCATCCAGGTTTGCTTCCAAACACACCCAATGCCATATAGGAAAGCACAGAACATCATCAAAGACTACAGCCACCCAGGCTATGATCTGTTCACACTGCAGCCGTTTGGTAGACGCTACTGGAGCATCAGGGCATGCACTTCCACACTCACAGTTTCTATCCCTCAGGCCATAAGGCTTTTTAACCGGCAACACTAATCTACGATCATATGGATCACATCAACATTCCTAATGCACTGATGTCTTTCTATGTACATTCCATGTACATTTGAATATTTTAATGTACTCATTCATAGCCATATTATACTTATATTATATTTATAATATTCAATAGTTCTACCCATATTGTTTATATTCCCCATTCTACGCTCCTTAAAATTGCTGCCCATTTACATGGTTATGTAGATGTTGTCTATATTGTTGCTTTATATATTACTTCTTACTGGGAAAATGCTGTGCCATGTCACAAGAATGCCGTTGTTTAGAATGAAGCTGGGTTATTCGGTGCATTTGAAAAGACTGACTTTGAACTGTACAGGTAAAGCTGCTATAAAAGGTAAGGTTTTCATTTAAAATCCTACTTTATAATATATGTATCATTATTCTCAAATATATTTTATTTAAAAAAAAATGTAACATACAGACATCACATTAAGGGAGTCTCATTTATTAAAATAAATCTATATATATATAGAGAGAGAGAGAGAGAGCGAGAGAGAGAGAGAGAGAGAGAGAGATTGAAAAGAGAGCACTAAAACAGAGCCTCTCTACACATTCCAAGATCCAGAATGACAGAATCAACAGGAGGTAGTGCAAGGTGTATGTAATTAAAAAAGGCCCTTTTCTTAAAGTGTCAGCCAGTTCTGAATAGAATATTTTCTCCATGATGAGGGCGTTGTTAACCTGAATCATTTACAGTTAAGCACTGAATGCAAGGAATCCACTGTAGTCTACTCGTTTATAATATGAAAAACAGAGATGCATTTCATACTGGCAAAGGCCTGACTTATGTATATAGTGAATATACATAGGGTACATAAGTATATTTGTGTAACTGAGAAACAGCAAGCATTAAACATGTTTCATGTGTCTATTGAATTGCTGTTATCTATTACATCATGACAGAACCTTGCTTTAAAACATTTGGCCTGACTGACTTGAACATTACACTAATGGACAGGAAAAGTTTACCAACTTTCATTACCTGTGGTTATCATTCCACCATTCAATTATTTTACCCTGTATGCCAATTGAGAAACAATTCTCTTTTTTAATGACCTGGACATCAGCATACATTTTCAAAAGGAAAAGACAGCCCACATTTTTTTTTAAATGCATGAACACAAATTACTGCTTGCTGGCTGAAGACCAGACTGCTCTATGATGTATTATTAGTCTTGTTTGTGTATGCAAAGTCTGAGGTTACTAATAAATCATGCATTATGGTATTGTGTTGTACATTTTCTCATGGTAGAATACTATGTTCTGTGTCAGTCCCCATATCTATTGCATCTTGTACTGGTTGGCATCCTTTGAACCTTTTAGGACACACACACACACACACACACACACAAAACATTTTGGGGGAATTTTATTAATAATAATATTTATTGAAAAACATGTTCTCTAAACCTTAATAAAACCTAACATTGATAAACAGAAATGTATGACTAACCTCAACTCAAAACCTAACTCTAATTGTACTATACATTCACACTGTTTGTAAAATTTCGTATAGCCAGTAGCATTGCCCAGCGTGCTTACCTTGTAGTATACTTGTGGGCGTGTCTGCAGGTGAACTAGCATCATAACTGCAGCTGAGCTGTGTTTTACGGTTTGAGAATAGCAAATTTGGATGAAGGAACCACAGCTTATTAAAATGGTTAAAATTGGAAAAGAAAAATTTCATAATTTTTTACATTTTATATATCTCTACTTAAATGATATACAGTGCCTCGCAAAAGTATGGCTTTTTACCAATTTGTTGCATTACAGCCTTTAGTTCAATGTTTTTTAATCTGAATGTTATGGGTCAGAACACAATAGTCTAAGTTGGAGACGTGAAATGAGAAAAATATGTACATAAAATATATATTTTTTATAAAATACTGAAAATTGGCATGTGCATATGTATTCACCCCCTTTGTTATGAAGCCCATAAAAAATGTACATTCAGAAGTCACATAATTAGTGAAATGATGTCGACCTGTGTGCAATCTAAGTGTCACATGATCTGTCAGTACATATACACACCTTTATTCAAAGGCCACAGAGACTGCAACTCCTAAGCAAGAGGCACCATTAATCAAACACTCCCATGAAGACTAAGGAACTCTCCAAACAAGTAAGGGACAGTTGTTGAGAAGTACAAGTCAGGGTTAGATTAATCTTTGATGATCCCCAGGAGCACCATCAAATCTATCATAACCAAATGGAAAGAACATGGCACAACAGCAAACCTCCCAAGAAACGGCCGCCCACCAAAACTCACGGACCGGTCAAGGAGGGCATTGGAGAGGCAGCAAATAGACCGAAGGTAACCCCGGAGGAGCTGCAGAGTTCCACAGCAGAGACTGGAGTATCTGTACATAGGACAACAATAAGCCGTACACTCCATAGAGTTGGGCTTTATGGCAGAGTGGCCAGAAGAAAGACATTACTTTCAGCAAAAAACTAAATGGCACATTTTGAGTTTGCAAAAAGGTGTGTGGATGCTCAGGTCTGATCGACTAAAATTGAAAACGCTATGTCTGGAACACCATCCCCACAGTGAAACATGGTGATGGCAGCATCATGCTTTGGGGAGGTTTTTCAGCAGCCGGGACTGGGAAACTGGTCAGAGTTGAGGGGAAGATGGATGGTGCTAAATACAGGGATATTTTTGAGCAAAATCTGTACCACTCTGTGTGATTTGAGGCTAGGACGGAGGTTCACCTTCCAGCAGGACAATGACCCCAAACACACTGCTAAAGCAACACTTGAGTGGTTTAAGGGGAAACATGTAAATGTGTTGGAATGGCCTATTCACAGCCCAGACTTCAATCCAATAGAACATCTGTTGGCAAACAAAGATTGCTGTTAACAAGCACAAACAATCCAACTTGAAATGAGCTGGAGCAGTTTTGCGAGGAGGAATGGGCAAAAATCCCAGTGGTAAGATGTGGCAAGCTCAGACTTATCCAAAGCGACTTGGAGCTGTGATTGCTGCAAAAGGTGGCTCTACAAAGTATTGACTTTAGGGGGGTGTATAGTAATGCACATTGACTTTCTATTATTTTGTCCTATTTGTTGTTTGCTTCAAAATAAATAAAAATAAAACATCTTCAAGATGAAAATAGCATGCAATCATATATCTTAGGGAATCCCATCACTGCTACTGTAACAGCTTGACGTTGAGGGGTTAAACGGACCAGGCCCAGGCAAGTACGGCAGTCGGTGCTATCTTTATTCAAACACACAAAGAACAAAAGACACAGAGCACTTGAAAGTAATACTGACGCGACGCAACGTAAACAAAACGAGACTCACAACAAACATCCATAACAAACCGTTACATGGAAACAATGACTGATAACTGAGGGGAGCAGAGGAGAAACATTTAAACACATACTAATTACCTAATTGGGACCTGGTGTGTGAGACAATTGGGGACAAGACAAATGAAGGAGACCGGGATGATTTCATGACCATTGGGTTGTTAGGAAGAGTGGGAGATGACGGAGCTGTCTGTCACCTTACCATCACCGCTACTAAAAGTAAAAAAATCCATCTTTTTTAAAATGACCACAAAAGCGGACAATGGAACTTATTATTCTGGCAATAAAGCTATTTTAATTGTAGGGAGAGTATTTCACAACCACCTAGGCAAAAAAAAGATTATCTGATATGTTGTCTTTGTGCTATTTTCAATTATAGGAAATGAATTGTTTACATCATTGCATTCCATTTTTGTTTGCATTTCACACAGCATTTCAGCTTTTTTGGAAACAGGGTTGTAATTCATAGTTTTATATAAAACCGTTCAAAAGTTTGGGGTCACTTAGAAAGCAGATTTTTTGTGTAAATTGAAATTACATCCAATTCATCAGAAATACAGTGTAGACATTGTTAATGTATTAAATGAGTATTATAGCTGGAAAAAAGTGAATATCAATGGAATATCTATCTATATACAGTGAGGGAAAACGTTTTTAATCCTCTGCTGATTTTGTACGTTTGCCAACTGACAAAGAAATAATCAGTCTATAATATTAATGGTAGGTTTATTTGAACAGTGAGAGACAGAATACCAACAAAGATTTTTTTATAAATTGAATGGCACACTCTTAAAAGGAGTGTTCTGAATCTCAGCTTGTTACCTATATAAAAGACACCTGTTCACAGAAGCAATTAATCAATCAGATTCCACACTCTGCCGTGGCCAAGACCAAAGAGCTGTCCAAGGATACCAGGGACAAGATCGTAGACCTACACAAGCCTGGAATGGGCTGCAAGACCCTCACCAAGCAGTTTAGTGAGAAGGTGACAACAGTTGATGCGATTATTCACAAATGGAAGAAACACAAAAGAACTGTCAATCTCACTCAGTCTGGGACTCCATGCAAGATCTCACCTTTTGGAGTTGTAATGATCAAGAGAAAGGTGAGGAATCAGCCCAGAACTACACAGGAGGATCTTGTCAATGATCTCAAGGCAGCTGGGACCATAGTCACCGAGAAAACAATTGGTAACGCATTACGCCATGAAGAACTAAAATCCCGCAGCACCTGCAAGGTCCCCTTGCTCAAGAAAACATATGTGCAGGCGCGTATGAAGTTTGCCTATGAACATCTGAATGATTCAGAGGAGAACTGTGTGGAAGTGTTGTGGTCAGATTATTTCAAAATCTAGCCCTTTGGCATGAACTAAACTTGCTGTGTTTGGAAGTGGAGGAATGCTGCCTATAACCCCAAGAACACTATATCCACCATAAAGGTGGAAACATTATGCTTTGGGGGTGTTTTTCTACTAAGGGGACAGGACAACTGCACCGCAAAGGGACGATGTACGGGGCAGTGTACCATCAAATCTTGGGTGAGAACCTCCTTCCCTCAGCCAGGCCATTGAAAATGGGTTGTGGATGGGTTTTCCCAGCATGACAATGACCCAAAACACTCGGCCAAGGCAACAAAGGAGTGGCTCAAGAAGAAACACATTAAGGTTCTGGAATGACCTAGCCAGTTAATCCCATAGAAAATCTGTGAAGGGAGCTGAAAGTTTGAGTTGCTAAATGTCAGCATCAAGACCTTAATGACTTGGAGAAGATCTGCAAAGAGGAGTGGGACAAAATCCCTCCTGAGAGGTGTGCAAACCTGGTGGCCAACTGCAAGAAACGTCTGACCTCTGTGATTGCCAACAACGGTTTTGTTAAGTACTAAGTCATCTTTTGCAGAGGGGTCGAATACTTATTTCACTCATTAAAATGAAAATCATATCATTCACGAATGGCCAATAAGCTGTTGAAACAGCCAGTGGCAAAAGAGGCTTTGTTCATGGTAGATGATACAAGGCTATACTGACACCCATCAAATGCACAGCTCTGTGGTGTAGTGTTCAATAACACAGCTTTCCATGTTGGCGATCTGGATTTGAATCTCGAGAGGGCAACACATATAATTGCGGGCCGGCTGAACTAGGCTTGCCTGGTTTTTTTTTTGTTACTAGATTGACGAACACTGTAAAAATTGTGGCCTCATGAAAAGATTGCTTCCACTTTTTGCACATTCATCATTTGGTTCTTTGATCATGCCACCAGGGGCCTTTTCCAAGATGGCTGCGCATGTTTTTCTTTTCATGTCAGGTCATGCACATTATTTGTTTTCTAGCTTTTTTGGTTTCAGATACAGGCTTGCTTACTGTGAAACATTTTCAAAATAATAAAATGAGAAATCATGTTGGATCTCCAGATTGCTGGAAAAGTCATCTGTAAAAAGACATAAGGCAGTGAATTCAAGGGATGAAAATGCCTAACAATGCCATGACAAACTCAACATTTCAGAATTGGCACTTGAGGTCACTGGGAACGTCAATCTTCTTGCCAGTTCAGTCTCTTGTGTACAGGCCACTGGTTCTTTCCCAGTTCATGTTTTGGTTTTCATGACTTCCACATTTTGGCCTGAGATTGTGATATTCATTACAGATGCTTACCACCTTCCATTGTCCCGGGTTAGTATTTCCGCTATTTCCTCTTCTTTCCCCCTCATTTTTTGAAGTGTATGCATTCTCAAAGAGTTTGCATGCCCAGGAGAAATGGTTCATTACACCATATGACCAAAGCCAATTCAAGCCCTAATGCTTCTGAAGGTGTGCACCATTCCCAGTGGGTGCAAACAATAAAATAAATCTCTTTGAAGTTTGACAATTTATCAAAACTTGTTTTACAGGTTTATTAACTTTTAAACAGTCATTACTTTCCCAATGTTCCTCCAATCACTGTGAATTAGAACCTTTAACTTGTACAAAGTGTCTAATTTTATGTAATTTAAAAACAAATAAATCAATTATTTTATTTATTTTAAGCTTATTGCTTATTGGTCGCATGGCCAGACACACATTTTAAAAATGAAAATCATTTTTAACTAAGGACATTACATGTTATATGATTTTACAGGCCCAACCTTATAGTGTATGTTTTCAAATAACCTTTTAATACATACAATTACACCCAAAAAATATTAGATACCTGCTAAATAAGATTTTGCTTTCGTGACTGTGTGCTGAGTGAATTTAAATATAGAAATATAGTACAGTTTTGAAACTTAATGTACAAATGCACATATCTTATATTTTCAACGCTGACTCCTAAGCCAAACTCTCTTCTGGACTCAACTTTTCAACACGGAGCCTCTCCTTATTATTACAGATCCTGACTTGCATTGATGCAATGAAAAACCTGTCTTTTTACGCAGTGACCCACACACACACACACTTGGGGGCCTTAGGCTGAGTGTGGTTGAGGCCCCAAAATCATACACGTTTTATCTTATTGTCCTTATCAAAGCTTTACTGGCAACATTTTGAACATACCTTCTTCAGTGTTGACTGGACCTGCCCCTTGCAGAGACACCTGCATTGTTGCCCCTTTCAGTAGAGTACATTAATTAGCTTAAAAAGAATTATCTGAAGGGTACTTACTGCCTAATAAGCTAAGTCTGCAGTGAAGCACAAAACATTTACCCTTTTTTTCAAGTGAACAGTTTGTTAATAACGACCAAGTGCATTTATATCACCGTCATAATCAACATTTGCGTCATTAAAATAAACATTTGTGTCATTATAATAAACATTTGTGATGTTAGAAGAACAACATGATGGAATTGAATCAATGTCTTATTAACCTCGGTCTGGTGGTCACTTCTGAGGGTCCAGGTCAGGGATAGCGCTGTCTTATGAGACTGTGAAACTGTCATATTCAGTAAGTGACAGCGGTAGCCGCTAAGCAATTCACATTCATAAAAAGTAGTAGCACTGATCTACTACTATTATGAACACTCATGCTATATTCCTCCTTTTTTTCTGCCCCACTCTAATGTGAGCATTTCATTTTTTTTATGTTTGTATCTTGTTTTGTGTAGCAGGCTCAGGCTGACTGAGAATGCTGCCTAACGGGTTTGGCACTGCTTCAGTTAGAAACAATATGGGACAGACCATTTGGGTGGGGGGATTCGGTACAAAACAAAAAATGTATTTGAAGGCATGATTTAATAAAAACAATTAGAGCAACAAAATCAGATTTTAAGATAAAAAAATGAAAAAATAAATAAATAATGTATTACTATTTATTTTTAATGGTATTTCAGTAAGAATTTCCACAGGGCCCTAAGCCTGTCCGGCCAAAGGCAGCTGTTTAACTTGCCTAATGGTACCGACTGCCACTGCTCAGTCATGGCACTGACATGACAACAAAACATGTTGATTTAGGATGTATGTGGCTCACTTTTCCTCTCTATGGCTCTCTAGGACTAAAAACTCAAGGACGTACAGAATGTATCTGTAAGCAGTCTTCTCCTGTATTTGCCGATTTTCACCCAAACAAGCAGAAACAAAAGCCAGTATAAGATTACCTCTATCTCGTCTTCCAAAGTATACTTCCTGTAGCTATCAGATTTAATCTTCACTATCACCAAAATCTTTACCAGCATTGTTCTGGAAGGGTGTTGCCCAACTCATGATGAGTACTATCCTGGGTGATTTCTGTTGAAGTTTCTAACCGCTTTTTCAAATATTTGAAAAGGTACCATAAATGAGTCTTGACATCTACTGTAAAGCAGAAAACAAAGCAGAGGAACCAGTTAGTTTGTATGTGTGTATGTGTGTGTGTGAATTGGGTGTGTGATTGAATGACTGACGTGTTTTATTGCTACATGTTGGATACCGATAACCTACATGTCCCAAGCTGAAGGTCTATATACGGTACTCTTAATTGTAGTGAGACATTTCCCTTGGCGGATTCTTCCCATGAATATCTGCATGTCACGTGGCTGCAACAGCACTTTTCCCTTAAAATTATTTTGCAATATTTCAATTAAAAGATCGTAAACTTACATCTAAGGTGTCCAGAATAAGCAGATCCAGTACAGTGAGTGAATCTATCTGGTTCCCACAATAAATGCAATTTTCCTTCAGTACCTTCAAGATAATTGCAAAGATAATTATGAAGTTTCCGTCAGGTTGAAAAAGTTTATTTCAATAAATGGTTTGGATAGACCCTAGAATTTAGTCTCTAGTAAGCTGCTGATCACACTGGTTATTTGGTGAGAAAGACATCTGGATCAGTATTAATCCCTCCCTTTGTCGAACACTAATGAGTTTCAAAAATAATTATCATCAATAACTTCCATATGTACCCCTCTTTACTACCTTCTTAAACATTTGTTTTATCATACTGGCAGGCTTTAATGATACTAGGCAGAGGCAGGTATAGTGGTTCCAGTATGAGCCACCGTTATTTAATATCAGGAGTTGGCTAAAGAGTAGTCCCAGGTGTAGGATAGAGTCAAACATGGAATGGCAAAAATACAGGCACACAAGAGTAAGGCACAGGCAGGCCAAATAGGTCATACACGGAAGCACTGACACAAATATATGCAACTAGAAACAAAAGGCTATTAATGTTGAATTCATACAAGCAATAAGTCATAATCGGAATGCTGGGAGTGAATGAACTGAAAAGGTGGAGAAAAGCACGGACCAGGTAAGTGACAACAGGTGATACATATTCAGGTGATTGTGAAGTGGGGAGGTGCGCAGGTTCCAGGTGAGTGGTGATGTAGACGGGGACTTGAACAGGACACTGTTTAGTTATCAGGTTTCATAGAAGTTACTGAATCAGGGAGTGAGCGGGTTTCTGAAGACAGGTGACGTGAACGGGGCACAGACCTTCCACTGGCCATTTGGCTTGTTCCAGTCGGGACTCAATTTAATCCCCAGAAAACCCAGAACCTTTGTCCCACCATAAAGTCTACAGGGTTTTGTCCATCCTTTTAACTTTCTTCACCATCAGCAGGATATTGAGAACATCATGGTTTTAGGCAGTAAGAAAATTCACCAGTGACAACCAAAAGGCGAAGCTTGACCAAAGATCCCAGTTGAGGATGTTTCGAATAACTGTGTCCTCTTCTCCAACAAACTTAACCCTATTCATCACATAGAGTAGACAATTGCAGACACCTTCTCCAGTGCAAGGCAGTGGTGTGTGTGTGGGTCTACCAATGCTGGTAACTCCAGTCCCATTCCCTTCATGGTTCAGTTTCTACCAGCTATTTAATCCCACTCCCCTTCTTCCCCAGGCCTGACTGACACACTGATTACGAGGATGAAATCAACTGTTCTGGCCTTCTTCAACTGACATTGTACCAGTCTTAAGCTTTTCACGCTTCTCCTCCATGTCTTGAGTACAGATTCTCCCAAGGGTGTAAAACTTTGACCCTAGGTCCCCCAGGAACTCCAGGTCATCCCCAGGGTTGCTTAGCGACAGCTGGTCCAGTGACTGCCATTTGCTCCCTGTCCCCTCATAGGCGTAAATGTGGGGTTGTTCGACGACATTGTTTCCAACCGCGTACAGCCTCTGAACATCAAGACATTTTAGAACGCTATCAGTTCAGATGTTCTTTATAATATGAATTAGATTTGACAGTAATTGTATTTCAAAAGAGCTTTAAGAAAACAATAGTACTAAATAAATGATTTAGTATGATGGAGGGATGTTCTACGTGACTGAAAGTTTGTAACAGAAATATCACCACCACATTGAGTCTACAGAAGACATCTCGACCTCTGTTTTCTGATCCCACGGCAGCATAATTCTTTTCCTACATTTCCATGCCATTATCTACATGACGTGCTACGCCCTCATATTACAACAATGCGTTATCTTCCACATCAGTTAAGGGGTTCTACTTAGATGCCTCTTATAGAGGATTACATTGTCTCATTGTGGGATCACATACTGTAGGTGCTGCCCAGAGGGGATTTACCCTCAGGGACACTGTTCCCTCCCTGGGGCCTTTCAGAGCCAGAATACACAAAACGGGTCTGTGCTGCATAGTGACAGCTATCTTACCCGCTCTATTCGCTCGGAGACACTCTGGTCTGACAAAAGGCTGAAGGAGCGGGTGAACTTGGAAGAATTGGTCTGAGGAGAGAACCAAGGAATGTGTGAAAATCAAACATGGGGGTGGAAAGAGGAACCACAGTGTTTTCTTGTCTCTATGTTATGTATCAGAGGTTTCAAGTGGACGAGGTTCTGACACTGAGCTCACATCAACACTTACATGAACACAACACTTACCCTCATGGTACTTCTCCTGCTTGAATTCCATGTCTGGTACTGCAATTAGAATAAATACTCATACTGATGATTTGAGAATGATTATCAGCCATAATGCATCGACTTCACTGCAATAAAGAATGCAATGATCGATCCCTGTATGTCATTGAAAGTAGTACAAAGACAACATATCAAATGTTGTAACAGATAATTTTTTTTCTTTTTGGAAAGATTCATGGCCATTTTGAATGATGTGCATGCAAGGGTTAAAATGAAGAGACCACTGTGAATTGAACGCTACTGTTCTTCACTCAAAAGTTTCTATTTAAACATTTTTGGAAAGGAAAGAAAAAGGTGCAGTGGTCTCTTCATTTTTTTCAGAGCTGTAGAAAATGAGATCCCCAAACTCTTTGCAATTTTACACGGAGAAACATTATTCTTAAATTGCTGAACTATTAACCCAGGCAGTCTTTCACAGAGTGGTGAACTTCTCCCAATCCTCACATCTGACATACCCATCCTCTCTGGAATGATCTTTTAATAACCAATCATGTGACTGACCTGTTGCCAGTTGATCTAATCAGTAGTGTGATATTCCACTAGGTTTAGTTTTTTAGCATTACACAATTTTTCCAGTCTGTTGTTGCCTCGGCCACAACTTTGAAACATGTTAATGGCATCAAATTCAAAGTGGGCATACATATTTCAATAAACAATAAAATGTCTCAGTTTGAACATTTGATATGTTGTCTTTGGACTATTTTCTATTGAATATATGGTTTAAATTACTTGTACATCATTGTATTCTATTTTTATTAGCATTTTACACAAAGTCAAAACTTTTTGTAAACAGGGTATCACATCAACAGCACAAATGTAGCTGTACCACAGTCTAATCATATTGTTAAATGAAAATTAGGGCTATGCAGTCCCCTTGTGGGTTCAGAATGCAGTTGTCACTCACTCTGCCTCGCCGAATTTGGCTTGTTCCAGCTCCAGGGGCCTCACCCACTTTCTGGAATGTTCCTCGTCTTGAGAACCCCCCCACCCCATTGGAAGACACAGTGGTGACCTGAGGGGAGATGGAAGATGTGGACTAAAACATAGGCACTACTGATAATGTATACGATATCCTACTTCATTTTTTATTGAATTATTTAACACAGTAATGCAATTATATAAGCATGTAGGTAATGTCATGGGGTAATGATGGGAAATGGACAAAGTGTGAAATCTGGGAAGTATAATGAAAGCTGTAATGGAGGAATATGAAGAGTTATTTTGTGAGTCCCACTCAAGTGGAAACTTGAAAGTATTCTACTGAAACAAATAAGAAGATCATTTAAGATCTTGACTATTTGAGAAGTTTCTCACTTGTAGTTGACAGAGGTCAAAGACTATTGCTATTAGGCCTTGTGATTTGGACAGATCACAATGTTGTAAACAATACACTATGTACTGTAACTAGTCCTTTTAGCAAGAGAGTTAAGGATATAAAAATTCAATATGTATTTTGGAACAGCAAAAGTGTAACAGAGGTTAAATGAAGTAGCAAGTAGACCGGCATGGGAATTTAAATGCTCAATAGTTCATTTCATCATGGATGGTCATTTTATATTGGCAAGCTGATAGTATGTTGACATGCACATTCAATATGGAAGATATTTTTTGCTTCACACACCTTACATCCCTATGCATGCTATGACTTACCCTAAACACAGTCATTCCATAAATCACTGGAAAATCTCAACTTAAAACTAGGGATACAGCTACTATTGTCAACAAGCCCATTTTACAGTGTAACTGCCGCCTTCTTTGGATTCAGACCAATTCTTTGAGGAATGAGTCACACGCAAATCATATATGCAAAACATTTTTGTTCCTCTTGTTAGCAAGCCCATTTTACAGTAAAATATTCCTGGTGATATGCTAGTTGTGAAATAACCTTGAGAAATCCACAATAGACAGCAAGCCAAATGGGCGGGGAAGCAATTACACATATTTTTTGACAGAGCTCCAACTGTGCTCACTAAGTAAGTACTGTAGTGGGTGCAAAGGTGCTTAAGGATGTCTAAGATGCCACTGAGAAAAAACAAATCAAAATATGTTCATGCGTTTTGATGTTTGTATATAGCACACTTCTCAACAAAAAACGATTTCCTCTGTATTGTTTCAAATTGGCAGAAGGAACAGCTCTGTGCCCAAGGTGCCTTACATACAGTAGTGAATATGACCGGTAGCAGAAACCATCCGAGGAGGGTCCTTGAAATATAGCATAGCAAACAAATCTTTCCGTGATCAATTCAGCATGTTTTTGCATTACAAAATTCCTCACACACGTTTGTTTGTCTTTCTGTCTCAGGACCCGAACTCTAAAATCCTTGACTCCTAATAACCTCAATTACCTAATATGCACAGTAAGTCTAAACATAACCTAGTCCTAAAGCCTGACCCTAAACCTAGCCGATAATGCCAAAGCCTACAAACTAACCCAAGTGAGGGAGCTAGCATTCGAAACCAATTCTTATACTAAACCATAGATTTAGGACTTACACTAAACTTAGTTTAGTTTAGTTTGGTTTAAAGGGTTTACCTAACCTTAACCTTTAGCCAATATTTATTTAACGTATTATAATCTGCTGTTCATTTCAAACGGTATAACACAAATGTCTGTTATAAAGTGTTGCAGCACACTCACACAAACACACCTGAAAACTTCAGAGCCTGTTGTGGCAAGAAACTAGTGAGAGAAAAACTTGGAGAGGGATGTTAGGCCAGTTGCCGGTTTACCAGTATGCCTTGATTGTTGTTCTGCATTCCGCAATCTGATTTGTCCACGGTTTCAGCATTGGGCGGGGTGGCAGTTAGGGTCAACATAGGGTCACTCTGAGACAGGTAGGCAGAAGGGAAGTAGAAGACAGAGAAAAGAAAATAATGGCAGCATTCAGACAATGAGAGAAGTGGGAAGGGGTTAATAGTGGAGAGAAAATGAACAGTAGGAAAGCCAAGAAAAATGTAAAGTAAATATATACATTCCAGAGAAACAGCTGCCAACAGGACATACCAGGACATACCTCAATAAACCCCAGTAAAAGAAGCACATTTCACTGATATTGTAAACTTTTAGAAGTACTGGACACTCAAGACCTCTGGTGATTGCTATTGTAAATACACAGCTCTGGAAAAATGTAAGAGACCACTGCACCTTTTTCTTTCCTATCCAAAAAAGTTGAAAAGGAAAGTTGAGTGAGGAATAGAGGTGTTCAATTTGCAGTGGTCTCTAAATGTTAACCCTTCTTTTCCTCACTCAAAACCTTCCTTTCCAACATCTTTGGAAAGGAAAGAAAAAGGTGCAGTGGTCTCTTCATTTTTTCCAGAGCTGTAGATTGATATTTACACCTACAATTAGTTGAGGGTATGTAAGAGGAACATTCAAATATGAATATCTGGCTTTCAGGTTTATATTGCTTGTGCCAACCATTAGAGAAAATGTAATCCCCGCTCATCTGTTGTAATTTATTGTTGTTAAAGTTTAACACGTTACATAGATGTATGAATTCCTCCAAAGCTGATGTGAATACTTACAAATGTTACTGCATTTAATCAGGAATGTAATAGTGCAACCCATATTGTTATTATTTTCAATGGTACATAATATGCATAAACATGAAAGGAAATGTTTCATATGCTGTGTACAAACACACGTTACAGGAATTACAGTTAGGCTAATTAACGGTCAAACAGAAACATTTGAGAGGCAGATTCCCAATTGAATTGTGTACCATCTTCACAATGTATTATTAAAAAGGCCTCATCCTCAAGGAATCTTTTTGAACTGGAAAGATTTTCTCGGCGTGGCAACCCAAAATAAGTCGCTGATGTCTGTGTGCTAATTGACTTATAGTATTACGACACACAGACATGCACACCCAGTGGCACACACACATGCACAAACAAGCGTGTCGTATAACCTCACGCATGGAGGCCCACCCACCTTGCATGCGGAGCCCCCTCCCTCCTCATTGTATTTGATGAGAGTCTGGTTTCCCTCGTCTTGCAGGTAGATGGGGATTTTTGAGAAGGTCCTGCCACACTCACACTGCAGGCAGAAAAACAGCACCACTGGGGAGAGAGAAACTGAGTCGCTAGCAAAAATGTTAACTTAAAGATGTGGTTCAGTGTCATGTTTTGAATCCTGGCATAAAAAATTGCAGCATCGTGTCTCTCAATCATCCTATTTTCACAAGTGTGATATCTATTCTATAATGTTCATTGTATTTAAATAGTTAATTAATTTCTTGATACTCTCCACTCTAGATTTCAGGCCATACATATGGTACAATAATATATGTCTGACTAAATAAAACAGTACTTTCTCCCAAACTGTCCCATATATCTGTCTACAAGTATTCCATGACATATCGTTGTTACTCACGTAAGAGAAGCAGCAGTCCAGCTAGCAGTAGCCCTATAGCGGCCCAGCCCAGGCTGGATGTCCTTGGCAGAAGGGACCTACACCTATCCGCTTCCTCACAGTCACACACAAGTAAATGGACAGTGGAATTTCCCCCCTGACCTTGCTGGTCCTGAATCACAAGAGGTACCGTGTAGTTACCGTACGGCAAGGTCTTCAAACTGACCAGACCTGCCTCCCTCCCTGATTCACAGAAAAAGGAGAGGGAGTTATAAGTTATAAGAAGAAGGTATGGGTTCATGTGATCAAATTCAATTTGTGTATTTTCTATGTCTACAGTTTGGTTTGAGATCACTTCAGAGCCTGAGAGTTTGGGTGAATAATGTTAGTGATGTTTTTATCTACCATTCAAGAGAATTTTTTTAGCATTTTTACTACTTCATCAGAAGGTCATGCTTACTCAGCAACACTACATGTTTAGGTAAATGCACAACGTATTTTGACATTAAATATATGCAAAGCTGGCTGGTTGCATTGAGTTTCTTTTTCTGAGCAGTACTGATGACAATGGTGCCCTCTACCTCTCAAGAGATGAAGACAGTTGAAGCTTGCTAAAACCCCCCATGTGTAGGCTAATTACTGATTTTGGAAGAGGTCTATGACTGCTACGAAACCCCATATGCTATGTATGCATTACTGGTAGGATAAAAGCACAACTGGTTTGTGTTTGTGATTCTACTGACCATTGGCAGGGTTCAGTTTCCAGTGGCTCTTCATTGAGTTTTCATTGTTGCCTGCTCCAAGTGAGAAGGAGCAGGGACATCCATAAGGAGATATGTCCTTGTCTTCAACTGTGACATTCACCTTGTTACCACACATGACCAACTCTTTCTTCACCACTTGAGGAATGTTATCATTGATATCTCCCAGGTGGATCAGAACAGTTCCTGTGGCCGTGGCAGGGGGCTCACCTAAGATGAAGGTACAAATATTAATATTATTCTTAATTTTGTTTGACACCACACACACAAACACACACACACACACACACACACACACACACACACACTGACCGTCATCTATGGCTCGCACTAGGATAGTGTAAATGTTGTCCTTGTTGACGTAACTAGACTCCCGGTCCATTGGCTTCACTGTAGTCACCGCTCCAGTCTTGGGATCTATAGTGACCCAGCCTGCTGGGTCAACCAGCTCATATCTGGTTGGGACAAAGAGAAAACAGAAAGAAAGAAAGATCACACTGTGTCTGTACAGACATGCCTGCAATATCAGTTGCGGGAATCAATATCACATCCCGTAATGTTTCTGAGACATCCCACGAGCCCACTCACCTGATATTCTTCACATCCGAGTCGACGTCTGTGACTGTGGGCTTGTAGAGCAACTTCCCCGGATTGTCCTCCTCCTTCACGTACACATTTTTTATTTTCTCCTTAAATTCCGGTGGGTCATTCACATCAATCACCTTAACAGTCACGTTTACTGTCTGGGTCCTAGAAAGCGATGTGGCCTGTCTGGAAGGACATACAAACAGAGGCTCCTCGTTCTCCACAGCGATCAGCACGTTTTTTAATGTTGTCCTCTCAAAGTCCTTCCCCTGGGTAGGGTATGTTGGAGCAAAGCAGGTTAAAACACAACAGAAATAACTGTTTTAAACAAAGCTGTCCCTTAAAGATTTAAATGTGGTGGTCCCTGAATAGCACAGCAGACTAAATTATTGCAAATTGCTTTGGAAAGTGTTGAAAGCCTACTCATACTGTGCCTTTGCAAAGTATTCAGACCCCTTCATTTTCTGTACATTTTGTTATGTTTCAGACCAAATTTATTAACCATTACATATTTTTCTAAACTCCTTCACTTTTCCCAACATTTTGAACAAGGTTGTAACATCATAAACATTTATTAAATAGATTTTTTTGTCATTAATCCACACATAATACCCTTCATGAAAATTCCATTCACACTCTGCTCTTGAGAAGTTTAAATTCTTTAGCAATGTTTTTTAACATTCCCCAAGTCTATGCCATGACACAATCTCAAATGACAACAAAGAGCACCCTGGACTTTGTGGCTTGGTTTTTGCTGACATACACTGTAACAGGTGGGAAATTTTATATAGATGCTTATGGGTCTAAATTATGTTGAATAAACTGAATTTGCTACAGGTGGACTCTAATCTAGTTCTAAAAACATTCCAAATATTATCAAAGGACACAGGATGCACCAAGCTCAATTTGGTGTTTCATGGCAAAGGGCCTGAATAATCAGATCTAGTCATTTGTTTACATTCTCAATAAATTGAAACATTCTCACATTATGCGTTATTGTGTTGTGTGTAATTTGACTGGATTTGTTTTAATTATATATATATATTTTTTTTTAAGTCTCTAACCAAATCAAATTTGATGGAAGTGAAGGTGTCTGATTACGTTCTAACAACAGCGTGGGTTTGTATTGTTTATTGTGTGTGTCAGAGTCTATGGATCCCAGGGTTTTCACTCTTTTCCTGGGGGTCACACAGTGACCTGTCTATAAAATCGAGGGGGTTCACCCCCCTAATTCTACACCCTTGCTTTCCAATGACTGAATATGTTCATGAAGTCAAACAGACTCACCTTGATGACACTCAGTACACCCTCATTGGTCTTTGGGTCAGTCACAATCTTATAGTTCCCATCCTCATTCCCTTTTACAATAGAATATACGGCCCGCCATCCAGGGGTGTTTGGGGTGTCTTCATCAGTCACAGCTACTCGTACAATTTCCTTATTTGATTCCATCTCTTTAATCTCAGCATTGTACTGCACAGAGAGATTGTATGGGTAACATGTGACTTGTACAAATAAATAAATACATAAGTAATGAGATGTTCACTCAGTTGCTAGATGTATTTGACAACCAATCCAACAACAATACATTCAACCACTGAATTAACTATTCAAACAATCAACCAACCGGGGACTTACATTTTTTTCTTTGAACACGGGCGGGTGAGTGTTGGAGTCGACCACGTCGAGGTGGACCTCTGCTTTAGAGAACAACTGTGGTACCCCATTATCCTTCGCTTCAACCACCACTTTATACTTCTTTGCTTTCTATGTGAAAAGCGAAAACATAGACCGTTGGTTAATGATTCCAAAATGTTTACATAGAAATGTAAGCAGTGTGTGAGGTGGTGTCATTTGTGTGTGTTGTAATGCAGTCTCACATTGTAGTCAAAGCAGCCAGTCAAGGTGAGCTGGCTCATTTTGGTGCCCTCAACATGCTTTACACCGATCTTGGGCTCGTCTGGTTCCTGAGAGAGCAGTCTTATATTGAAATCTGAGTTTGCCGTGTTCTCTTGATCCCTGTCTATGGCTATAAGCTGTACTGGCAGATACCCTGAGAAATGCAGAGGAGGATGTCAAAAGGGGAAGGTTGGAGCATTGGAAAGGCAGGGAAGGGAAGTTTGAGAGTAGGAGGGAGAGAGAGATGAAGAGTTCTCCTTAACATCTTCTTTCTGGGCAATATTTTTGTATTACCAATTTTTCTGTATAAGGTTTCTTTAAATCCTATACTGTTCGTCCATAAAATGGATTACATTTGTTTGTACCGACCTTCTGGTGAGTTCTCTGGTATACTCTGTGTCATGACGGAATGTTCAAAGGTAGGTGCATTGTCATTAATGTCTTTGACCGCCACGTTGAACTTTAGAGTCAGGTCTCCTTTACTGCTATCCTCGTTTAAGATATCAAACCTCATCTGTGGGAAAAAAATATATATCATTGTGAATTTATGTGCAGATATTCCCTCAGTCTGTGAATGTATGTGTTAATGCTCACGGTGAATTGGCTGTTTTTCTCCCGGTCGATGCGCTTGTGTTGTGTCAGCGATCCATTCTTAATGCCGATGGAGAACACTCCAACTGGTTCCTCATCCGCTCCATTACCAGATAAATGGAACACTTGTGTATCTATGTTGATTTTATCGTTGAACATCTGGAAAGACGGATTTGTTTATTGACAAACTGCAGGCTTTTGAACCAGAGGTGTGGACTCGAGTCACAGATAGAATGATTTAAGACTCGACTTGACAAAATCAAAAAATGCTTGCAACTTGACTTTGCCTTTAACACCAATGGCTCGTGACTTCACTTGGACTTGAAGCCTTTTGACTCAATCTGACTTGATACCCTCCCCAAGCCCAAATATTAAAAAAATTCTGCCGGCCCGCAATAGAAAATGTTACCATCTCGAGATTCAAACCCAAGTCACCCATGTGGAAGGCTGTGTCATTAACCACTACACCACACAGCTGTACATTTAACTGGTGTCAGTATGGACTTTTGTCTCTACCCTGAACAAATCCCCTTTCGCCACTGGCCATTTCAACAGCTTATTGGCCATTCATGAATGATATTGATATAGTTAAACTGACTAAGATTTCTTACTAAGTTTACCTCCACCACAAATATCATCTATGGCGTTTGCCACTGGCCGTATAAACAGCGTATTAGCCAGTAATAAGCATTTCACGGCATAAGAATGTAATTTTTTCTTTCATGGTACAACAAAATACTTTTTTCTTTCATTTGCGAATGACACTTATACAATAAGGATTAATAACGGTGACTATAACTAACTTTTTCATCAAATGAAAAAACGAGAGAATTGTGGAAATTACCAGAAATTGACAAAATACTGTATTTAAACACTACAAAACGGCATCACGTGTTTCAGCAATCTCTAGACACCATTGAGCATTGTGTTAAACTGACTAACAGTCCTTATTAAATGAACCTCCATCATAGTGTCTATGAACTGTATGGCTTTTGCCACTGGCCGTTTTTACAGCTTATTAGCCAGTAATAGGCTTACTAATATCTACTAACATTTTAGGAATATTCATAAGACTTGAGCAATTGCTAGCCAGATTAACTTTTTCATGCCAGAAACAGTCACAATATAACCGTATACAGTTTTAGTTAAGGCCTACAATTATGTAATTATTGTATATGGTTGCCAGCAAATGTGTTTGTCTATCCTAACCCAAAATGCAAAAAGGGACTAGCAAAAAATCTAGTTACAATTCTAGATTTGTTGCTAGTCTGTCATATATCATTTTCCACTGATGGTGTTATAAGAGCTCAAATGTGGATTATGTGGCTGACATTGTGACTGGTGGGGCCTGCAACCATTTTAATGACATTAGCAGCACTAAAGCTACTCTGTTGTTCAAGTGGGCAGGACCACAATAACTTTCTATTTTTGTTGCTGGTGGTTAAGGAACAACAGGAGGGTCAACACTAAAAGTGTCATTCTCATCAGGGGAGGATGCTTTATAATAAGGGTGCTTCTCAAAATTATCCTGTTTCAGACACATTCCCCTCTATGTTGTTTTTACAATCAAAAAGATGTTACAAACCTTTGCTTATAGGTCATTTTTAATTGAGAGAGTAGAGAGCCAGTGGAGCACCTAGGGAAATGTTTTTTAAGGCATGCTTTTATATGTTTGCTCCTCCCCTATGTTGGGTGAACTATCAAAGGTCTTATAGGAATTATGTTCTCCCCTCCCCCTTGTTGTGTCAACTATCAGTGGTTTTCACAATACTACATGTACAGTTATGTTAGGTCAGGGCCCTAATGCAGAGGGAAGTTTTTTGAAGACTTAAAATTGTATGTAATTGTGACCTTAATATCATCCAAAACAACCAAAACAAATGCATGTAAAAGTTTGATATTTCTTATGTTTAATACAGCTTAAATAGCCTGTGGTCATACTGACCACAAAGAACACCAATGGTACAAAATCTTTACAGGAAACGTATCATCATGTACATTTTATGATTACACAGTTAATCACTATTAAATTAAGAAAAGTCATTAAATAAAAAGCAAAATAAAATGCTTTTAATATATTTATATTTTTTACTTGGCTGAGTAGCCCGGCTCTCATTTGGTGCCAAGCCCCGGATCATATGACTTCGGGCGGGGTTTGCAAATTGACACGTAATGTAGTGACAATGCGGCATGTTCTATTTGAATGGGGATTTGTATTGTTTGCTTTAGGCTACTCGTAATGGTTTTCATCTGTAGAGCTATAAGATGTTTTTACCTGTGTGACGACTTTGGGGAAAGGTCCAGGGTCCTCCTCCACAATTTCGAAGGTAGACAGGTCCCACCTTCTTTTGGAACGCACCAACAGCTCCTTTAAGAAAGTGGGTGGTCATTGTTTTTTTTATTCAAAGGTGTATAAATATATTTTGTATAATGTTTACTAAATGTTTCATGGAAATACACATTGCATACCCTCTTTTTTCGTTCATTCAGTGTGTAGTTGCCAGTATCAATTGCTAGTGCTAAAGAAACCATTATGAAGACCTGATGACACAATATAAACAATCAGTCATAGGGTTTATATTTTGCAGTTATGCACAGAATAAATAAACATAAACATGTATATTATAATATTAATATTATATTATATAGTCTGCAGGTGTGTCACAGGTAAAGTTGATATTTGTTTAGCAACATTTTTACACAATTCCAGAAGTGTATGATAACTATGTATATATTAGAAAAGAACATCTGTTTATCAGTACACAGGAAGTCACGTTCAGTGAAAGTGCAACAGTAATCAGCCAATGGGCTTAGAGTACTGTGATGTGAATTCTGGGTTGCAATATCTATAAAGTAATTGATAACCAGAAGTTCTTTGAGGTAAGTTTGTTTGTAAGACCGAGTAAGATCGAGTCTGTAACATCATTAACAATAGACTATCAAATGCTGCAATAAATCATTGAACTCTCTCCCTTGACAACTGGGTTAGCGATCATTATTTCACCACTTTATGAACAGCTGGCTTCTAACACAGTACATATAATGTAAAAAACACTTAGAAACCGGGTAGTCTGATTCCAGAATGCAGATTGGCTGTTGGTTGCAATGACATTGCATCAATTTGTACTGCTCAAATTGCAATGGAAACCGGTTTATAAGAGCAACAAGGCATCTTGAGGGTTTATTGATAAAATGCCAAAATACCACGGCTAAGCCCGTGGCCAGGCTCCACACGATGTCTTGTTCCTAAGAACAGCTCTTAGCCTCAGCAATTTACAACACACCTTTGTACCTTATGGTTTAGCCTACTTCTAATATATGGATTTATGGGCTACACAACCCTTTTTCCAAATATGTTGGGATGCAGTGTAAAAACAAAAACAGAACGCAATTATGTGCAAATCCTTAAAACCCTTTATTCAAAAGAAAATAGTACAAAGACAGCATATCAAATGTCAAAACTGACAAATGTTAGTGTTTCTTGAAAAATATTTGCCCACTTTGAATTTGATGCCAGCAACATGTTTAAAAAAAGTTGGGATAGGGGCAATAAAATAATGTAGATGTGTAATGCAAAAACCAGAAAAGGAACCAGGCAAAGCTAGTGATACATGTTTTAACCCTCACCAGTTTTGAACCCAAGACTCCAACATGAGTGGTTGCATCTTTAACCTCCTCACCACAGTGCTATATGTTTTGTTACCTATTGGTTGTAGGTCAGCGTCTCTAACCGTCACGCTATTTAACAAGGAGTAGTCAGTCAGTCATGCAATCCAGCAAAAATCCTGGTGGAATGTTTCACAACTAGTTAGGTTCATTGGCAATAGGTCAGGAACATGATCGGATATAAAAAGAGCATCCCAGAGACTCTTTCAGAATTTAAGATGGGAGAGGATTTATCACTCTGTAAACAAGACTGCACAGGCAAATAGTGCAATTTTTCTCAGTGTAAAATTAATAAGAGTTTGGGATCTTATCCTCTGTCGTACATAATATCATAAAAAGTTCAGAGAATCCAGATAAATCTCTGTATGCAAAGGACAAGGAAAAACAATATTGGATGGATGTGTTGTTCGGGCCCTCAGGCGGCGCTATATTAAAAACAGACATGATTCTGTAGTGGACATCGATGCAGGCCTCAGGAACACTTCCGATAACCATTGTCTGTGAACACAGTATGTCACTCGCTAGTTAAAACCATATGTTAACCTCCCCTGGATAGGGCCACAGTGTCACTGGACCCCCCTGTCTCAGCCCCAAGGTCTTATGCTGCCATATTATAGTGCTGGGGGTGAAGGGTTCTCCTTCTCCACTATAAATCATTGTACAGTAGGAAAAAAAGTATTTGATACACTGCTGATGTTGCAGGTTTTCCTACTTCTAAAGCATATAGAGGTCTGTAATGTTTACCATAGGTACACTTCAACTGTGAGAGACGGAATTTAAAAAAAATCCAGAGAATAACAATTATTAGAAACTGGAAGAAGCTCAAGATGACAGTCAATCTCCCTCGGGTCTGGGGCTCCGTGCAAGATCTCACCTCGTGGGGCATCAATGATCATGAGGAAGGTGAGGGATCAGCCCATAACTACATGGCAGGAACTGGTCAATGACCTGAAGAGAGCTGGGACAACAGTCTCAAAGAAAACCATTAGTAACACACTACACCGTAATGGATTAAAATCCTGCAGTGCACGGAAGGTCATCCTGCTCAAGCCAGCACATGTCCAGGCCCGTCTGAAGTTTGCCGATGACCATCTGGATGATCCAGAGGAGGAATGGGAGAAGGTCAAGTGGTCTGATAAGACAGTCTCCTGCCCAGTTCAAACTTAGGTCATGAGGTCTTGGTGCATACCTGCAGAGGACCAGGCTTGACTCGTTGCTGTCCCTTTCTAAAGTATATCTGGTTGTATTGCAGATCAAGACAATACCTGACGATTTCAGCTGTCACTCTGCCGACCCCCCTCTTCCCGTCTGACCCTGTCCTTGTCTATCTGGTCTTGGTTTAAATAGAAGTATAAAAAGAGCTTTATAAAATAAATTTGATTGATTGTTTGAGAAACAAGATCCAGAAAAACTCATGCCTTCTCTGGGCCCAATCTCATTTAGGATGAACAAATGTAAATTGGAAAACTGTCCTGTGATGTGACAAATATTTTTTTATAATTCTGGGGAATCATGGACACTGCATCCTCAGGGCTAAAGACTGTGATAATCCGGCTTGTATTCAATGTAGAGTTCAAAAGCTAGCATATGTGATGATATGGGTGTGCATTTGTGCATCTGGTATGGGTGACACATCTGTGAGGGCACCATAAATGTTGAACAATATATAGCCTACAGGTTTTGGAGCAACATGTTTGCAATACAATGCCAAACCACATTCTGCACATGTTACAACAGTATGGCTCCATGGTAATATTGTCCAGGTGCTATACTGGCTTAGTTGCAGTCCAGACGTCTCACACATTGAAAACTGTTGAGCAGCTGAAATCTCATACCAAGCAAAGATGGAAAAACATTTCACTTGTAACTGTAGCAACTGGGCACCTCAGTTCCAAAACGCTTACAGAGTATTACTACAAAAAGAGGCTATACAACACAATGGTTAACATGCCCCAGTTCTAACTATTTTGAAATGTGTTGCTAGCATCATATGCAAAATGAGCTATATATTTTATTAAAAACTATGACATTTTTCCCTTTCAACATTTGATGTGTTTTATCTGTAAAATGTTTTATTGAATACAGGGATAAATAATTTGCACATTATTGCATTTATTCACATATTATGCAACGTCCCAATTTTTGGGGAAATTGGTGTGTGCTTTCTCAGCTGTTAAGTTGACAGGAAGAAATAATTCCTTTACCATATTATCCTATCAGTTTGGCCATTTTGTTTTTCAATTCATTACAATAAAAAGTACATTCTCTAACTTGGAAGGGAGAGAGAAGCGAAGAAGTTGATCTTCCCAAATTGTGAGGCATTATTAATGGATTATTACCTCGGAATAGAATATTAAACCAGAGAGCAACAAGAAATTGGACATCCTTACTTCTTTTACC
This sequence comes from Esox niger, assembly GCA_016801105.1. NCBI lineage: Eukaryota > Metazoa > Chordata > Actinopteri > Esociformes > Esocidae > Esox > Esox niger. The sequence continues at coordinate 5,500 of JACXGJ010007068.1, read as the reverse complement.
TCCGTGCCAAAATACAATGCAAGTTGCATTCCATGTACATGTGTCATGGATACCAAAACATTCATAGACATATGTGATGGACCTCAATAAAAAGTACTGAAGACATAGGTCACACAACCAGTGACGCTGACGGGGGAACAACCGGTAACATTGTCCCAGGCCCAGGCCTTGGGGAGGCCCATTTGGTTGGCTTAAATATAATTACTAATTAGTCAGTACATTTTGGTATTTAGCTAAAACAATAAATGTTTATGTCCTATTTTATGAACAGTAGCAACAGTAGCCCATTTGGTTGGCTTAAATATAATTATTAATTAGTCAGTAAATTTTGGTATTTAGCTAAAACAATAAACGTTTATGACCTATTTTATGAACAGTAGCATCATTGCTATTTATAAATATTTTGGGCCTGTGGTTTGGGTCCTAAGTGTAACATTTTGTCCCGGGCCCTTGGATTCCTGTGAGCGTCCCTGCACACAACAAATAGGACTTGGACAATTTTGTAGATCTGGTGTACACTGTTGTTTATTTGGGGTTCTAATCGGGTTTGAAAGTTATTAATGAGGCAAAATAATTGGATACAAAAACTAGTACAAATTCAGTAATAATGTTTCAGCACAGCGGTCACGCATTAAGAAAATGTGAATGTTTATAACTACTGGGTTGGGCTCATATTAATTGCCGCCAGTTGTCATGTCTCTTCCATAAAAAGCAGTCTGAGATTGCTGTGCTACACTCTGATGCTGGCTGTGCTCCACACACTGGCTCTAGGGCCTGAGCCACTCATCACCCACTCAGTGATTTGATCGATTAAAGATTTGTGAATCTCCAATGATCCTGTGGGGGTATCATCAGAGGCGGTTTACAAAGCCATGACATTTTCAAAGCTACCAACATGCTTAGACAGGTAGCTTAAGAGATTAAATTATATCCTCCTCATATTTCAGATGAATCAATTATGATAAGCACATGCCAGTTAGACAGTTCAGATAGCTGGAAGTGGAGTAAGGTGAATGAACATGACTGAGATGCCCTTTGTAAATAGACAAGCATGACAGCATAATGGCTATGTCCCAGGTGTAATGAATTATTGTGTATGTTAGAAATCAGAAATGTCGTATAGTGGTAGTAATAATAACTCGCATACTCGGTTGTCAAGGGAGAGAGTATTCAATGTTTATTGCAGCATATTGATAGTCTATTAGCACATGATGTTACAGGCTCAAACTCTTCCCTACTCTCTTTGTCTCTCTCTACTCTCTCAACTGTAATGTGGGGTACAAGCTGTTAAATACCTTGAGGGGCGTGTTTACCTAGCAAAGCCAAGACACTAATCCCCACACCAAATGGTCAATGTAAACATTCCTGTGGTTACCAGAGCACAACCAACAGGGATAATCTTAACTTTCTGTTAAACAAGTGTTTTAAAGCTTCATTGTTAAATTATTAAGATAAGGTTATTCAAATACATAATCTAATACCCAAACATAATTTTGTGTTGCTTTTCAGCACTCTATGAATAAAGTGCCAAGGCTCATTGTTTGTTCTTCTCAATTCAAGTTGTATATAAAGTAAACATTTTGTTTTTCAGCAGTGGCTCTAAAACTCAATAACAACAGAAAAGTCTCAACTAACACTGTAACTGTATATGAATCGTACCTGAATTGTAAGCAAATTAATTAATAAATTAACCTGTTAGAACTGAAAAAATTATGCTATTCTGTTTAAATAAGAGCTTTTGCGCATGTTGTAGCCTAGTCAATTCCAACAGTTTTTGTGAGTTGATCTCAAGGAGAAACATCAAATTTTACAATAGTGGTACTGACAAACCAAAGTTGTAGATTCCTCCAGCTTAGTTTATATCTCCAGGTTGCCAGCATTTTGTCTTTTCAGTACACCACAACAGTGATAGACAGAGAGATGTTTATAAAACAGATATATTGATACTGGAAAAGTATATATATATATAGAATTTGCAAAACTACAATACAAGTAGTTTCAAAGATTCAATACTTTTTATTTAATTTGCCAGACTCTCATGTAGTGCTGTTTCCCCAAGAACAAAAGGGTATGTACCTTTACGGGATCGAGCGTCATCACCCGTCACATTGCAATGGAAGTTGTGCTTATTCTTTACTCTGCTTGCTATTTGCTAGTCAGTTGAGAGCAGCATCCGAGCTATAAAATCTCAAGCGAGTTTCAACCTTCTAATTACATATAGTACATGGTTAATATATTATATGATGGCATAGCAACAGTGGGAAAACTGTCCGTCCTCCACTAGTAGACCGGGAGGGAGCTGGTGGCAAATTTGGTGCTATTTTGGCTACAAAGCCAACGATAATAAGTCAAGCCAATACATCAGTGGTGCTCTTGTACAAAAAATGTTACAAAGCACTTTTATGAAGACAGGCCACATGACAAATTTTGCAAAGCAAAGCGAAATGGCAGAGTTTATTTACTAGAAATTAGTACAATGTTTATTGTTATACTGTTATCAAATGACAATATTGCTTTCGCTAAAAATTTCTGAATTAAAATTTTATTTAGCAAACAAGCCTGACCAATATGTTTAGTAGAAATTGGCTTCTGTACCATTGAATTTATTCATGGCCCATGTCTAATTGCTTGGCTGTCCGCCTGTCACCTATTACACAGATTAAAATTACATGAATATGAAAGTGAATCCTACTAATGTTATGACAGGATACTGCATCTCAACCTGTTTAATCTGCATTTCAGGAATGTTTTCATTTAAGAAAATGTACTTGTTATTTGTAAGCTGCTTTTAAACAATCCATTCTCTAGAAGTTGATTTGGTACTCACCAAAACTGAAAGCAAAGAAATCGTTGCCATTTTCAACTATCTGTCTGTTATCGTCGTGTTATCTTCTGGGTATGTGTGAATAATATACCTGCTGAGTGGAGTTTTGTATAGAAAGTGTGTGAGGGACAGCCCACTAAACCTCCAGGCATTTAGGCATACAGAGGTGCTTGTTCCTGTGTTTGTTTGGGCATGTAAAGGGAAGCGGATGAGCCTGTGAGAATGTTTATTTACAATTTGCATAATTCAATTATTGCATGTGCCGGTAAATGTGGAGTGAGGGTTGCGTGTGCCATTAATGACCTGTGGCTGCTCCGTGAAACCTCAGCTCCCCAGGGCTTTGGAAACGTGTTACAAGTAGGTGAGGCTGATGTCAGAACACATAATTGACAAGACTCAGGGTGAGATGCAAAAGCAGACTCAGGGACTCTGAATTCTGTTTAAAATCACAGGCCAGAGATATGCCATTGCAGGGTTTGGGTGAACGGTAAGCATGAACGGCAAAGCAGGAAAGGGGTGAGCAGAAGCAAGTCGAGGCAGACAGAGGTCGTTTCACAGGGAGTCTGAGGGAGACTGGAAAAGGACAGATGAAACGGGAGGACAGATTACATGACTCCACACGTAGAGGAAGGGTTGCAGGAGACAAAGCCACAAAGGGCGGTCTCTAGGTCTCGGTTGGCCCGCTCCGACTGGCCATTGGTCTGTGGGAGAAACCCTGAGGACAGGCTGGCCAATAATCTGATGAGGGATCAGAATGCCTTCCAGAAGCGAAAGGCTAACAGTGGGCCCCGATCGGACACTCCAACGATGGGATTATCGTGGAGACAGAAGACATGTTGAACCCTGAGCTAAGCGATCTCCTGGACTGAGGGCAGCGTGGGAAGAAGATGAAATAGGCAGCTTGGAAATGTCTATGGTACTAATGATTTTTTATAGATCTTTTTATTGAAATCAAAATTGTCCTTTTGTTAAAGAATCCTCCCTTTGCAGCAATTACAGCCTTGCAGACCTTTGGCATTCTAGTTGTCAATTTGTTGAGGTAATCTGTGATTTCACCCCTGTGATTTCACCCCTGAAAAACATCCCACAAGTTGGATTGGCTTGTTGGGTACTTTTTACATACCATATGGTCAAACTGCTCCCACAACCGCTCATTAGAGTTGAGATACAATGACTGTGCTGGCCACTCTATTATACCAGCTGAGTGCTTCTTTCCTAAATAGTTCTTGCATAGTTTGAAGCGGTGATTTGTGTGATTGTCCTGTTGTAGGAAATTGGCTCTAATCAAGCACTGTCCACAGGGAATGGCATAATGTTGCAAAATGGAGTGATAGGCTTCCTACTTCGAGATCCCTTTTACCCTGTACACAACTTTATCAAAGCCCCCCAGACCATCACATGGGCATCAAGCACTCCTCCTGCATCTTTAACCTTTGGTCTGAATTCCACAAGGGTTCATCTTTGTTGTCCGAAAACCTCAAACTTAGATTTGTCTGTGCATAACACTTTTGTTCAATATCTGTATTAATTTAATTTTAATGGCCAGTCTGAGATAATATGGCTTTTTCTTTGCAACTCTGCCTAGGACAGCACCTCGGAGTCGCCTCTTCAATACAGGTGACGATAACTGACATGTTTGTCAAGTGTAAAGAAGAGAAAATAATGCAAGTCTTTGTCTATCCTAAACAAATCCTAATATCCACCAAAACTGTTTTATTTTAGGCTTCCTATTACATAGCTACTGTAGGTTGTAGCCAGTTGTGGCAACTACACCATCTGCTGCCCATCCTCCCCCTGCAGGATGCGGGCTTCAGTGCTCGATGTCACACGGCCTTCTGACACCATTGCCCATCATCAACTCATCACACCTGTTGTCTCGTTTAGTGCACCTGATCATCATCTACAGTCATTCCCCTCAGTATATATGTTCCCTCTGCTCCTTTTGTCTTTGTGTATTATTGTCTCACTGCCATGAGCATAGTCAAGCTCTCATTAAATAGTACTGAACTAACGACTCCTCTAGCCACTCCTCCTTGTTCGCCACCACAAGCTGACACCAGTAAAGTTATTGTCTGTCCTAAACAAATCTTCAGGTACAATGTGTTTTGACTGGGATGGGAGTCAAACACACGACCTGCTGTTCCATAGCCTGTCTCTACTACGCTATTTAACAAGGTGTAGTCAGTCTCTCAATGAGTCAGTCAGTAAGAAATAAACATTCTACTAGGCTGGCTCCGCTTGCGCGATCCGGCAAAAGGTGAAATGTTTTTCCATCTTTGCTTCATTTGGGAATTCAGCTGCTGAACAGTTCTAGTTCTCCTTTGTCATATTTCTCATTTCACAAGGCGCCAAATGTTTTCAATGCATCACAGGTCTGGACCTCAGCTAGGCCATTTAAGCACCTGGATGCTTTTATTACAAAGCCATGCTGTTGTAATATATGCACAATGTGGTTTGGCATTGTCTTGTTGAAATAAGCAAGGCCTTCCCTGAAAAATATGTCATTTGGATGGTAGCATACGTTGCTCCAAAACCTGTGTATACTGTTCAGAATAAATGTTGCCTTCACAGATGTGCAAGTCACCCATACCAGGTGCACTAATGCGCCCCCAACCATCACAGATATTGGCTTTAGAACTGACTTTGCCAACTAACGGCTTTCATGAATGAAAGTGT
>JACXGJ010007067.1:0-31826 GCA_016801105.1 Esox niger | reverse complement strand
GGGCTTATAAATTGTGCTTCTACGGTCATTACTTATTTAACTAACTGACTTTTTTGCTGCGATATCAAATGGGTATCAAGCATTGTGTATATCTCATATCGTATCACATTTGTGATTCGTGAAATAATGTGATTACCTGCAAAATTATTATTGTTATAAATGCTGTTTATATTTAAACATTTAAAATTAACATGCGCACACACATGCACACACACACGCACACACACACACACACACACACACACACACACACACACAGGCCCCTTCCTCCACATTTGCTGTGTTATGGACTCATTTTATTTGCCATCAATCTGCCCAAAATATTCCATAATGACAGAGCGAAAACACATTTTTAGAAATCTGTGCCAATTTCTTGAGCCCCCTAACACACCCTCCTGCAAAATATTTGATGTACATAAGTATTGAAAGGCTTTTTTCGGTACTTTGTGGAAGAGCATTTGGCAGGGATCACAGCTTCTACCAGCTTTACACAACTGGATTAGGGTAGTTTCTTCCATTCATATGCAAGATACATTTTATTTCTAAAAATGTGTTTTCACTTTCTCATGGTGGGGCACTGTGTGTAAATTGATGGCAAAATGGCAAATAAAGTAAATTAATGTGGAGAAAGTGTCTGAATACTCTAAACAAACTGAATACTCCGTGTGTAAAAGCTGTACATACACAAGCGCACTATTTACACGCACACAGGCACGCAAACACACACATGACCACACACACACACACACACACACACGAAAAGAACACACACGAGTCCCCTCACCAACATGCAACTGGCGGTCGTGTTAGATACTCCGCCGTGCCCAATGCTTCCCCTAGCTGTGTGTGTCCGTTTGTGTGTCCGTGTCTCTGGGGAGGCCAGGCCAGCAGCCCTAACCTGGAGGTTTCTGGACCTCGCGGCCCTCGTCCCACTGCCTGTCCCCGCTCACGCATTTCAACACCTCCTTGACACCCGTTTAGTACACATTCCGGTGGTGGAAATCCGAACACAAACTCTGTTTTATTAAAATGTGTGTCTCCGGGACTGTTTCTCATAATGTTTGAAGTGCAAGCCCTGTACCAGCCATGTAAACATCTGAAACAGGTTGGACAATGGATGAACCGTGAAGAAGGCCGTGTTGTTTTGAGTGTCTCTCGTCAGCCTCCCTAACTAGGGCTAAGGGAGCCAGTTGTGCTATTTAGAGGAATGAACGGTGTATAAGAGCAGGAAATCAAATCTTAGTGCCTAAACCCTTTTTACAACATTAACCAAAATGATTTTAACAATGTCACCCAAGCACTGATTTAGCATGAGAATTCCATTTTGAGTTCTCAGGCTTCTTTGATACTGTTGACTTGCTTTTTCATTCCAGCTTTTTTTGGGGGGGGATGTTTATAAATGATGGTGTTTTAGGAAGAGAAGGAAAAAAGGACTGTAAAAACACAAGTTGGAGGCTGTTGCTCTTGAAATATTTCACTGTAGTCCTGACCTTCAGATGACACAGGGTTATCTAGGCATCAGAACATGCAGTCCATGGATAGTGAGACATGACATAAAACAAAGAGTAGGGAATGTTTATCCAAGCCTGATGTGGTGATGAAGTTCTCCTTTTTTCTCCCACCCAGAGCTTCAGAAACCCCTTTGCCGGCCATTTCCATGTAGCTTCGTAAACCCCTGAGTGCTCGAGTACGACAGAATGGGAGGGCTCTCTTAGTCAACTTGTTTGTATCATTAGTCTGAGGGCTCTGCTGAAACAGCATCCCCAGGGTTTAAATAACTCAAACACACGCACATTTCCCTGGACTTCGGATGTGTGTGTGCTCGCTTGTGTGTGTGTGTGTGTGTGTGTGCGCGCGCGTGCGCGTGCGTATTCGCGTGTATCTCACAGCACCAAGTCCGTGCAACCATGACATTCCGATATGTGCATGTTGTGTGTCATCTCCCCAGAATTCTCACAGAACCGGAGTGAGACTGGGGGGGTGGGGACGGCAACAGGGGGAGTAGAACGCACCACAGCCAGTTAGGAGATGGACGTGATCCACTAAGAAGAAGGAAAAATAAACATGAGCGGAATGGGGAGGAGGAAGAATGGGGGGAAAATAATAAAAACAGATAGGAAGTGTTTCTATGCTTTTTTGCAGCTGTTTTCCCATGGAAAAGGACAACGTGTCACAGACGAGGGAATGTGCCTGTTGGGATATGGAATTGACAACTTGTGTCTGCTTACCCACATTAGTTAACGACCCTAATTAGCCCGCTGCTTGCTGTGAACAGTCAATAAACAATTAGCCCAGCATATGGACTACAAAACTCTTTGTGTCCCATCTCAAAGATCATGGGTTCTCTTTTCTCTCCCTCTCTCTCTCTCTCTCTCTCTCTCTCTCTCTCTCTCTCTCTCTCTCGCTGTAATTTTCTGTTTTACTGAGGCTGAATGAAAGATCTTCTCTGTGCGCATTGTCTGAAGTGTCCTATGCATACTGTAAAACATGTTACAGGGCAGCAACAATCAAGTTCAGTTTCACTGCCCTCAGGATCCACTGTGGGTGAATTGAATCCCCCCCATCAAGATCAAAGATCAATGATCATATTGATCACATGAACATTTGAAATGCTCTGATGTCTTTCTATGTATGTTCAATTTACATTAGCATATTTTAATGTACGTATATGTATATTTATAATACTCCTCACCTCCATTTATTCTTGTGTTATAGACATCATTTATTATTGATCCAATAAAAGTGCTTTGCCGTCAATCTACACAAAAGTGAAGGAAAGTTTTCCGAAATTTGTGACGATTTATTGAAAACAACAAACTGAAATATCTTCCGAAGGCCAGGAAATCAGTGTTTTGTGAGACACTGGAAATAAACTAAATTCCATACCCCTCTCATCCCCGATGCTCTCTTCTAATCTCCTTCTCAAAACGCGTTGAATGAGACAACCAAAAGTTTTTACCATTTGAGAAGGAAACATGGAGAGAGGACACAAGGAGTCTGAAATTGAGACTCCCCATGCGGCCTTGAAGGAATCGGTCCTTGGCATAGACTGGTCCCATCCTCTATGTGTAGTCGATATTTGAACAACCTGTCAGGTAAGACCTTGAGAGAATTCTGTTTGGTGTTTATGGCTTCTCCATTTGAATTTCAATATATTTTGCCATGGAAAAGCTGCAGGGAGAATAATCCCTTAGAATAAGGAGAAGCTCAGGTGAACTAAGCCTGAACCCTGTCTGTGATGTCTTTATCGAGAGGTGTTTCTGAGTTTCTTTTTCTTTCAGCCACCATCAAAAGTTCAGGAGGCAGGGTGTTTTGTATTCACGGAGGAGAGAACCTTTGAAACCATCTGGATGAAAGATTCCGTCTGAAAGGTAAAGGCGACAGAGGAGGAAGAGGAGGGCTTCTGGAAGTGCATTAAGAGGAAGAAAAGTGTGTACTCCAGAAAGACAAGCTACAATAAACCACACTTATCCATGGAGGAGGTTAATTGTTTGAGCTAACATGGGGGGCGAGAGTGAGCAGGTGGGTGGGTTAAAATGTTTGCACTTCTTGAAATATGACCGGAGAATTGCTGACTTGAACTAGCAGTCATAAAGTGCTCACTACTTCCAGGAGAAAACGTAGGCCGCTGGTGTTACAAATGGGTCCGTCATCTTACTACATGTCACCTACCGGGTCTCCATGTCACAGTGTACCCTCCACTGTGTCTCCATTTTAGTGTACCCTCCACTGGGTCTCCATGTCACAGTGTACCCTCCACTGTGTCTCCATGTTACAGTATACCCTCCACCTTGTCTCCACGTTACAGTGTACCCTCCACTGTGTCTCCATGTTACAGTGTACCCTCCACTGTGTCTCCATGTTACAGTGTACCCTCCACTGTGTCTCCATGTTACAGTGTACCCTCCACCTTGTCTCCATGTTACAGTGTACCCGCCACTGGGTCTCCATGTTACAGTGTACCCTCCACTGGGTCTCCATGTTACAGTGTACCCTCCACTGGGTCTCCATGTTACAGTGTACCCTCCACTGGGTCTCCATGTTACAGTATACCCTCCAAAGTGACCCCACGTTACAGTGTAACCTCCACTGTGTCTCCATGTTACAGTGTACCCTCCACCGGGTCTCCATGTTACAGTGTAACCTCCACTGGGTCTCCATGTTACAGTGTAACCTCCACTGGGTTGGACAAGACATCTATGGGATGCCTGGAAATGTGTCATGGAAACAATCAGGGGAAATGACTGCTGATAGGGATAATAGCACCACTTTACAAATTGTGTTTTGTTTGACTGTGGCAAATCTATACTGATAGTTGATACTGTAGACTTTGGACCAGAGGAATGTCTTGGTAAATTGACTGTTTGTAATATGAGCCTATATAGAAATGATCAGCTTTGAGTATTTTCTATTAATGTATTTACAAAAGTAGATTGTACTTTTTCCCACATTTAAAAACACATTGCCTACTACAAGTCACATCAATATGTCAGTGCCTTTTCAAAGCTCTGTTTTTCTTAAAAAGCACATTAGCATCATGTTGAATGGCTCCATCTAGCCCAGGGAAGAGTTCTTATCATCAGATAGTGAATGTACTCCTGCCAATGCAGCATTAGCAATGGTCCTCCAGAAATATTTCATAATGCTGATTACTGATACAAAGTTGCACTTATTCTCACAATTGGTACTGTATCTCTGTGATCTTCAACGCAAAGCTTTGTTTGATATGGCTTTTTTTTGCTTTTGTTACAGCAAAGATTGTACTTTAGTTACAGTAAAGATTCACTCTCTCCTTTGCGATAAAGCTCTGCGGGGGTCCATTCGGTTGGATCTGGCTCCTCAATATGCTGTGCTAATTCAGTGCTATAGGTTGTAGGCAGACTCATTGTATACAAACAATCTAGTGACTGATAACCAATGCACTGCCTACCACAGAGAGGTGGAACAGTCAGCTGACGCTTGCTGAACCTGGCGTCACTGTTTACTGATAATGAAATCGTTAGTGACGGAACTGAGAGGGAAAAGGCTTTTCTTACAATGTGACGGTGTGGGAGATTATCTGAGGAGAGTTAGTCCGGGTTGGGGGCGGTTTCAGTGTGAGCGTCTTTTGTCTCCTACCATCACTAGTGTGGAGGCTCATACCCACTCAAGACCAAGGCGTCCCAGTGCCTCTCTCTACCACTTCATACCCAGGAGAATTGGCCTCATTGTGTGCCGGGCCATGGAAAAGGTCCACTGCCACACCCTGCCACTTTGGGCCGTGGAGTGTGTTTAGAGACCCAGTGAACAGCCCTCATCACAACTCTGCTCTCACACAAGCGCCTCTCCACTCAATGAGTGGGGGGACCCCAGCTGGGAGGGCCATTGATTCCCCCGTAACGGGCCGATTGTTCCCTGCAGGAGAGGGAAGAGAAGAGTGGAGTGAGTGGGGCGGCTCTAACTCCACCCCCAGGCATTGAACGGGGCCTAGCAGGTGTAAACATCCAGCCCTTCTCCCCTCTTAAGTGCCCAGTGGAGCCCCTGGCTGTCACGCACTACGCCTCAGAGGAATTAAGAAATGAAAAGGGAGAAGAAGAGGCAGCAGAACAGGGGGATCCCAGGCTAAAATAGGGCAGCGAATGACCCAGGTGTTCTTCTGTTTTACATGAACCCATGCTTGAGAACTGGACACATTTTCTATTGCCCTGTTTATGGGCCAACTTGTCAGTGACAGAATGTGTGGTGAAAGGCTTTCTCGTGTTGTGCCACTTAACGTTGAGAGAAGGGAAATATGTGTATATATGTATTATGTGGTTTATATTTACTCGTCAACACCCATCCCAGTTTTAAAAACATTGTAATGAAGCAGGAGCTTATAATAGCAGTGTTTAATGGAGGACTTGGGTACTTTTGCATGGTCTCTCAGCGGCGCTCTGTACAGGGATTAGAGGAAAGGATATGGAGGGACTTTACCAACCAGCATACTGTTTATCTTTTGCAGCATTTACGCCCTCCAAACACAAAGAAAATGCCTGAAACTTGATACCCCATATAACGGTCTTCACAGGAATTTTTTTGTTTTTGAGTTGGTTTGTTTTTTTCTGCACTATTTAATCAATCCATAAAATGTGGGAGAAGTCTTTAGATAGAATGTTTCCTTGGTAACCTTGAATACAAAAGTACCACATGCTCTCTCAATCTCTCTCTGTTTCCCCCAATACCGGAACATCCACTTGTTACAAACCCCGCAGAGGGTGAGACCCTCCAAACAACCTCTGTAAACTGACCTCGGTTCGAAGAGGCTATACACCTGTGTTTTTTTAACTCCTTATATAAACATAGATTTTTTGGGGGGGTCCACAAATGCAAAGAAGATGAAAGCGCTGGAATGAAAGCTCCATTATTTCAGTTTTTTTTTCTTCCAAGAAATGTTATTTACTAGAAAGATATCATCCTAGGTCTAATCCTCTTAGTGCTGGATTGGGGTTGTACTTACAGCACACTGCACCTGCTAAATGGGCTCCTTCTGCAGCTGTATAAACATACAGTCAGAGGACCCAATGCTTATTTCCCAGTCTGCATCTCATCACCAAACTGCATTCAAAGGCTGCTAGCTCAACAGGAAATTTAGAGGACATCTTATCAGGGTGCTCTTTAAGCCCCCCCCAGATGTACTGCAACTCCCCCGTGAAGAAACGGATCCTTGGCGTTTTGGTGAAGTAGGGCCTGGGGGCCAGGAGACACAGACGGATGCTTGTGTTCCCATGGTGCTGGACAGTTTACTGAGGGGTGAGAGCAGACCCAAAGGGCTGTCTCTCAGCATGGCCCCAGGAAGTGTCCAGCCAGCTTTTTCACTCTGCAATGTGACGTGTTTGCGTCCATGCTCTCACTTCCCCCAGATACCCTTTTTATTTATAAAACCGTTGGAAACGACTTGTGTGGTTGGTGGGTGGTGACATTTTGAAGTATGGTGGGATGCATGTTAAAGATGTCATTATATTCTCTTCTTTAGGAACTCATTTTGAATTGTTAGGAAGTCTCCTGTTCTTCCATGAGGTTACCCATCGTGTTAACCTGCCGAAGGTTAATCTGCCGTTACTTTTGACAAAGGATGCGTGTGTCGGCTAGCACTGTGGATTGCTAATGTTAGCGCCTCTCTGGGAGAGTCCAGACGTGGACCTCATCTCTACACTTCCCATGGGAAAGAATGAGCTGCGGGGGCTGGGTATGTGTAGCTCACTCCACTCCGACCGGAGGCAAATAATATGGAATTTGAAATATTAGCCAGCGCTCTGATTGAACATGGCTCCCTTATCACTGAGTTGCCAGGTAGACAAGCCATAACGATGACTTATCACCCGTGTGAGGAACATGGTGTGTAGAGCAAGATTCTCTCGACATGACAAACGCCAGCCTGAGGAACCCACCAGCCCGCCATGCTCTACATCTGGTGTTGTTAGCCACCCTCGTTGCTCCACAGCGTTCCTAAGGCCTGCTTCCCTGGGAGAAATGTTAAGTCTTTTTCTGTGGGAAGTAGATGGTTTTAGTCCCTCGCTGGGGGTGGTAGGTAGTTTTTGACCCTCGCTGTCAAAGAGTAGATTGGTTTAGTAACACATTTTGTGAGATAAGTGGTTTTAGTCCTCCGCTGTGGGAGATAGGTGGTTTGAGTCTCTCACTGTGGGAGATAGGTGGTTTGAGTCCCTCTTTGTGGGAGATAAGTGGTTTTTGTCCCTCATTGTGGGAGATAGGTGGTTTAAGTCCCTCAGTGTGGGAGATAGGTGGTTTAAGTCCCTCAGTGTGGGAGATAGGTGGTTTAAGTCCCTTATTGTTGGAGATAGGTGGTTTAAGTCCCTTATTGTTGGAGATAGGTGGTTTTAGTCCCTCGTTGTGGGAGATACGTGGTTTTCGTCCTTCACTGTGGGAGATATGTGGTATTTGTCCCTCATTGTGGGAAATAGGTAGTTTTAGTCCCTCATTGTGGGAGAACAAAGGGATTTAGTCACTTGTTAGGTAGTGAGTGTTCTAGCCCTGTGATGTGGGGTTCCAACCCTATGATGTTGGGTTCTAGCCCTGTGATATGGGGTTCTTGCCCAGTGGGGAGATGGGAGACATTCAGAAGGTATATGGGGGGTGGATCATGTTGCATGCCTGAAGAACTGACCGGCCCGCTTCAAGCCAAGGAGCGATGACCCTTGACCTTTTTGTCAAAATGAAAACAGATGCCGTGGAGGTGACTCATGTCCGGCCTTCTATAAGCTGGTGAGGAATGTTTCACCCTGTCTGGTGTGATACTGTCTCCTCCTCTATCATTACTCTCATCTTCTCTCCACATCCCTCGCTCCCAACCATCATTAATTACAGCCAATTCCAAAGCACCGTTGTTTATTTATTATGTATCCATATAGTACATATAAAACTATGTATACAGTACATATATAATAACAAACAAATCCATGTTATTCAGGCATTGGAATAGACCTGTTTATAGCCCTGACCCTTGCTTCTTGAAGTCTTAAAACAGCTTGGCTGTCAGGGCCCAGCTCTGGCAAGGTCACTCCATTTCTGTTTACTTTTAGAATGCTATTTACCCTCTGGGGCTTTTAAAAGCCTTTCTGCAAATCATCACCACGGAGTTGAAGAGAGAGACGGAGAGAGAGAAGCAGGGAGAGGGAGGGAAAGAGGAAAGGGAAAGAGAGGGAGAGTGATTGAAGAAGAGAGAGGGAGAAGGAGGGGGAGAAGGAGTGAACAAACCAAAAACATTTGGGTGTGAATGTTGTAATTCTTGCCTGTTAGTGTAGATATTAAGATTCCTAACGATAAGATGAGGTCAATATTTCAACATGTTTAAAAAGTAAATTATTGACAATATGCCATCTTTTTAAAAAGGATCCTAGAGCATAATATTGTAATTTATATGGTGCTAATCCCCATGTCACTACTAATACAACCTCTACCACTTCTACTACCAATACTAGCACATTTACTAATACCACACTACCACAAATACTACTGTAACTGGTACTACGACAAGATATTACTAACACTACTTATACAACTAAAACTAAAACCATTAATATCCCTATAAATATTAGTGATATTAACACTTCTACTACTACTACTACTTACCTAATGCACAATAACGCTAATGATAACAACAACAATGTATAATAACAATAATAATAATAACATTGCTAAATAATATGAATGATAAAGCTTGTGACAGCTCTGTGAGTATAAACATGTGGAGCCAGGCGGGATTAAGCCATCAATAATCACTATCTCCAGCGCCATGCATTTGGTCTAGCCAGCCTAATGATTTATCTCCCCTATATGGGACTGATCGCTATCGGATTGATGAATGCACTGACCAATCATGTTCCTGCAAATCCCAGCATGTACATACACCAATAAGTGATGATGAACGGCCTGCATCGCTGTTATGGCTGCGCATGGATGTCCGCCTCCATAGTAGTGCCTTACTCCGGACGGGTCTGGATGCAGGTCTCCACTGATACTACATGTCTACTAGCTGGGTGAAGACAATGTAAAATACTACACCACTCCACTACTACCGCCACAACTACCATCACTACTACTACTACCACAGCTACCACTACTATTACAACTACATTACCACTACTACTTCCACAACTACCACCTTTACTACTACCAATACAACTACCATCACTACTACTACCACAACTACTACCACCACAACTACCATCACTACTACTACCACAACTACCACTACTATTACCCCTACATTACCACTGTTATTACCACTACTACTACTACCACTACCACAACTACAACTATTATTACCATTACTACTACGATTACTACCACTACTACTACCACAACTACCACCATTACTATTACTACTACTACTAATATTGCTACTACCACCATTACTACCACCATTACTATTAACATTACTACTAAAACCTTTACTACCCCAACTGCTACTACCTCCATTACCACTACTAATGCTACTACTATAACCATTCCCACCACTATTACAACACTATTTGTGTGTATGCATGTGTGTTGGTCTTCTATTTTCTGTTCTCATTGTTTTTGTCAAAATGCCATGGCCAAGTCTCTGTGTGTTTGTATGCTGATGGCCTTGTATAGTCAGGATGGGTTTATTTTCTCAGGATGAAGAGGGAGATCTCCTCTTGAACTTTTTACAGCCTCTCTTAGCAATGTGTATCTGAGAGAGTTGACCTTGGTGGTTGAGCTTTATTAGCTTCCTCCTGTTTCTCATCTGCTTTGTTTGTTGTCCAGTTCTCTTCCTCTCTCTCTTTATCAGTGCTTTTAACACATCAATCCATCCATCTATCCATCTCCAAGCAGAATGACAGCAACAAATTAGGAAATTAGGAGAGAGGCAAAGAGAAATGATGTAAGTGGCAATTGGCCAACCTGCACATACTTCAACAGAGCGGGAGAAGGAAAGTGAGTGATTGTAATAGAGAAGTGGTGTCCCATGGTTGCCGAGGAGCAGACAGGGCTGTTAATGTCACATCCTGTAGGGAGCACGGAGAGTGACAGGGTGCAGGCCTCCTTAACCCCACACACCTCCTACCTCATTCTCGTACTCACACAGGTGCTTTTCAGGGACCCTGGAGCATTTTGGGGACCTGCCAAGGGGCAAAGAATGCCCCAGATCGGGGAAGAGAATCTCTTTAATTGTGGGGGCCCCCTCCCCAAACTGTTGAGCAGACGGCTCGGTACTAAGAGGCCCCCGGGCCTAAACTGAAGTGACAGTTATTGGCCCCTCTCGTCCAGAAAAAACGGTAAAGCTATTTCCGGTTGTGTCCCATTTCTCGGTCAGAGTGTGTTCCCATGCATTTGATATGGCCACATTAACCGTTCACTCCTGGGCCCAGTTCATAACTCTCCCTTTGGATAAAATGTACTGCTCAGAGCTGGTCTTTCTGTACACACGTCTAACTCCCCTCCACGTTTTCTGTCCTCAGTCATGACACGCCATAAACCGCAACACAAACCTCATAGTGCGATGATGTCCTCTCTGATGTTAATGTGTTTACCCACAATGCAGCACTCTTCACCCAACGCACTAAACTAAATGGGGCATGACTGACGTACGTTTTCGCTGTGATGTCCGTAGCAGATTATAATGGGACATTTCTCCTGCATGTAATGGCAATGTTTTCGTGCGCGTGCGTGCATTTTGGCTTACGTGTCTGTGCGCTTGCCTGTATGGCCGCCGTTTGGTGATGAGTCGCCTGGGCGTGTGGCGATTTTCAGCGCCCAGCGTCTGAGCTCCATAACTAATGTCAACCTTGGCCCATTGCTCTCCCCCAATTCAGTCCAGGCTGTTTCAATCCAGCCTGTTTCAGTCCAGCCTGGTTCAGTCTAGCATGAGAGGTTGTACTGGTGCAGGCTATCCCGTGGGGTTGCTGGTTTTTATTTATTTTGTTTGCGGTAGTGTCATTGCATGTGACACAGGGGCTCTGAACCGGTTGTCTCTCAACTGAATTATAAAAAGTGGGACTAGGATAAGTGGCCAAATTTCAGCCCACCTCAGACACATCCCCTCCAGCATTAGCCCTGCCTGGCCCAGCCTACAATCAATCAGCCTTAAGCTCTGCATTGTCATCACAGCCAGCCTCTTTTACAAGGGTTCTGGTTGGTTAGTCCTGTTTTTCCTTAATAATAAAGAAACCAATGGAAGCATGTCATTGTCCTGTGGTCCAAGTAAGTAAGTCAGGCAAAGTGAAGGTCTGAAAGGATTAATGCAGTATGTAACACACACATTCCCTTCCCACTCGTGTAGCCCTCCTAGCCTCCACTCACACGTCTACTGGCCATGCTTATTCTCCCACACACAACGTGGCTGAGAAGGCACACGGATCTATCACATGTAGCTGCCCACACGACTGTGTGTAGCAACGTTGCTACAGCTGTGAGGCGCCACTGTTGTAGCATTATTGTTCTAGCACTGTCATAGCATTGTTTTAGCATTATTGTTCTAGCACTGTCATAGCATTGTTTTAGCATTGTTGTAGTTGCTCTGTTCTAGGATTGTTGTAGCATTATTTTTAACAGTATTGTTTTAGCATTGTTACATCATTGTTTGAGCAATGTGGCTGTTGAGCTGTTATATATATATATATATATGTTTTAACAGTGTTGCTATATGTTGTAGCTTTGTTTTAACAGTGTTGCTATATGACTGTTTTTGCACTATGGTTCTAGCAGGCGTGGAGCAGTGTTTTAGCTGTGTTGTAGCTGTGATGCATAATTGTTGAGACCCTGCTGTATGTTGTTGTAGCTGCATCGTTGTAGCTGTGTTTAAAAACTTTGGGTTTAGCAGTGGCATATCTGTGTTGTTGCAGTAATCTAGAAGTCTTCTAGCAGTGTTTTAGTAGACAATGTCCAGGCACAACATGGCAGAGTTCAAACTTTGTCATCACATTCCCGTCTCCTCTCTTCTCTCTCGGCACGTTGTGATTTACATCTCTTCTCCTCTTTTTATTGGCAGAAGGTCACCAAGAATCTGGACAGTCTCACCCTGCTGAAAGCTGTAAAACATTAAGCAGACACTCCCGTCCTAACCTCGACCATCACAACTGTGTGTGTGTCCACGGGCACACATGCGTGAACATGTGTGTTGCTCATCAGAAGGCCACGAAATGTGCCGGCATCGGATTGGTCTTACAGCACATGTTAAGGCACACGCATTATGTATGTTTTCTATGGCACCGATTCAGAGAAGAAAAATAGCACTAGACTTGAGCATCTTTCAAGATCTATGAACGATGCAACGCTGTACGTGGAATCAGTATTCCGCGTGTTCAGACCCTTCAATCACGATCTGTTGTTTATAATACACTGGGATTTATTTGTTCGGGTTTAGTGTTTGTGTTTTAATGCATTTCAATGGCGCTGGCACCACGATGTGTAAACTTCTACCTTATTCTCCTAATCTTTTGCACCAACTCCAGGATAAACAGCTAATTGTGTTTAGTTTTAGTGTGACTCAGGCGTTCTGTTTGTTTTAGTAATTACACCAGGGTGGAAGAGAGGCCCAGTTTGGTGGTCTTCTGTCAGGAGAGAGACGGAAGGAGAGAGAGAAAGGGAAGGAGAGTGAGAGAGAGAGAGAGAGAGAGGGGAGAGAGCAGCTGAAGACCTGAAAGAAGAGGCCTTTAGGCCAGTTTATCCCTTCTTTTTTCCCACACATATAAAATGTATGCACACACGTGCGTACACACACACACACACACACACACACACACACACACACACGCACGCACACACACACGCCTATCCTCTGGCCAGTTCCTCCCTACCCCCATCGCCTTCTTCTCTGTGCGGCTGGAGGAGCACGACCCACCACCTCCGCCCTGCGCTCCTCCTCACACACTGTAATTAACCCAGATATAAGGAGCATTAGACCATTATGCAGTTTACCTGGGGGGGTACCACTCCTGACCACTGTCCTGAGCTCCGGGTTGAGTACAGGCCTCCATCTGGGAATAAGCCAGAGACAGGCCTGAGGTAAACAGAGTAGACTAGCAGAGGAGCATAGAGAGGTGGAAAGGGGATAGAGGACAGAACATGAGAGGAGGGGAAGGAGTATTGTTCAGGGAGAGGAGAGTAGAGTAGAAGTAAGTGGTGGGAGTGGAGAGGGGAGGGGAGGAAGAGAGAGGTTAGGAGAAGAGAAGGGAGGACAGGAGCCACGTTGTTATGACCCACTCTGAGGTCCTCCTCGACACTGGGATTTGGCCTAGTGTAGATCTGCGATGGTAGGACTTGGTGTTTATGGAAATGCAAACCTTCAGCGGCTAACTGACAGCTCATGCAAATTGCAGTAAAAAAACAAAAAGGACTTGGACAAGAGGCTGATTTCAGTGGAGTTTGGCTTCGAAAAGTACATATGCAGCGTGCTTATCCCATATGCAGCACATCCTAATGAGCACATTCAGGTGATGGAATGCCCAGGACACAGGCAGTGTTTGTCCTTAACATTAAATAGCTGCTGTTCACAAAGTGTTATTGTGAAAACACAGGTCGGCATCCCCTTCCTCGTCTCTCTCTCTCTCCCTCTCTCTCTCCTTGTCTCTCATTATCTCTCATGGGTGGACAAGAACGCCCTTTCAAAGACATGGAACATATTCTTGCAGGAAAATTATATTCATGGTCTTCTTTTCTCCTGTGGAATTACTGACCTGTATTTTCTAATGAGAAGAGGAGAGGTTGAGAGGGATGGAGGGTGGAGGGGTGTGACAGGGCTCTGTGTGTGGGGCGCTTGATGGGGTTACAGGGTACAGAGGTGGGATGGAGGTAGCAGGTGGGGCTTGGGTGTAGGTGGTTGTGAATAGATCAGGGGTTCTGGGGTATCCCTGGCTCCGGGAAATGTGGGAATGGTCACGCTGTGATTGTGAAAAGGCAGGCTGGGACTGGCCATCATCACACCATCACATGTGAAAACCAAACATGGATCCCCACCAAATTAGACTGGATTAAAACAGGCAGCTGGATTGTTGTTTGGGGTTTATATTACGGTGTAGTGTGGCATTCATCTGCTTTTGGACCTGAGTATGTTCTTCTCCAGATTTAACGGGTGTTACAACAGAAAAAGGAGGACTGTTACTGTCAAGGAAGGTGGAAACCGCAGCAGAAGGGCTTGACAAGTTACATCGTCTGTCGTATTACTGGTTCTTATACTAGTAGTGGAATGATACACAACCATGCCTCCCTCACCTCCTCTGTCCCTCTCCCCTCCTGCACCTCCTCTGTCCCTCTCCCCTCCTGCACCTCCTCTGTCCCTCTCCCCTCCCTCACCTCCTCTGTCCCTCTCCCCTCCCTCACCTCCTCTGTCCCTCTCCCCTCCCTCACCTCCTCTGTCCCTCTCCTCTCCCTTCACCTCCCCAATCTCCATCTACACCTTTTCTCTCTCTCCGTTCCCACCTCGCCTCTCCCTTTCTCTCTGTCGTTCATCTCGTTTCACCCCATTTTCTCCATCTATCCCTTAACCTCTTTACCCCGCCTCTATTTCTCTCATCCTACAGTCTCCCTCTGTGTCTCCTTCTCTCAACCTGGCTCTTGATCCCTGCGCTCTGAGCAGATAGTTCAGGCAGGATTAATATTCCTGACACTTTGATGTCAAAACCATGTATCATAAAGCAGGAGGAGGGAAAGGATGAGGGGAGGATGGGGTTGAGGGGTGAGGGGGGTAGAAAGACAGAGGGAGAGAATGACAGAGGGAATGAAAGACAGAGGGGATAAAGGGAAATAAAAAGGGGGATAGAATAGGTGGCAGAGATGTGAGGGATCCTGGCTTGGCAGCAGGACCAGATGTATAAGCTCACCCAGGCAAGTGTTTGTGGTTAGGGGGTGTGTGTGTGGAGGGTATTTTGTGTATGTGATGGGTGTGTGTGTGGTGTGTTGTTTATGTATGTGATAGGTGTGTGTGGTGTGTTGTTTATGTATGTGATAGGTGTGTGTGTGTGTGGTGTGTTGTTTATGTATGTGGTGTGTGTGTGTGTGATGGGTTGGTTGTGTATGTGATGAGGGTGTGTATGTGATGGGTTGGTTGTGTATGTGATGAAGGTGTGTGTGTGTATGTGTGGGTCCCCTGTTGGCAGAATACTGGAGCTCCAAATCACGTCTGTCTTTTCAGTGGCGTGTTACCGTGGCTACGGGGGACCGAGGGTCAACGAGGGGGTGCAGGCCCTAACGTCGCCTTTCATTGGCTCCCGGACAGAGGCCCCGGCCTCGTCCATTAAGCCAATCACTCACACTCAGCTGACCCCTGACCACCAATCAGGGGGCTCCTCCTGGAGGAGGAGAGCTAACAGACAGAGGCAGACGCAGCGGAGAGGCCACGTCATTGGTCCATCTGAAAGGGAGGATAAAGGGGGAGAGGGAGAGCATGTACATGCACTGTGTGTGTGTGTGTGTTCGCGTGCGTGCTTTTGTGCACGCTCCTGCATCTGTGAGCAAGATACTGTGAGTGGGGCTGGTTAGCCTGGTTTTAGTGAAGGTGCCAAAGGTTAGAGCGTATGGTGGGCGAGAGAGCCTTAATCTGTGCCTGACGAGGGCACGGGGAGCCTCCTTACAATAATTACATTAGAATCAAACAGTATCTGACAGCAGCACATTTCTGCCCTGGAGGACAATCCCTGGTTAACTGTAATCTGCCAAGAAGGAGCCTACCTACCTATATTGTGGAGAGGTTTTGACAGAAAGAGAGGGGGAGAGACAAGGAGAATGAGAGAGGGCGAGAGTGTTTGTCTGTGTGTCTGTGTGTGTCCGTGTGTGTGTGTGTGTGTGTGTGTGTGTGTATATGTGCAGAGGTGGGGGTTGAGGGATGCAGTTCAAGAAGAGAGACTGGCATTGTTGGTGTTTGTGAGTTCATTCAATTCACGTGTGTAGGTTCTTCCATAGCACGACTGTTCCTGTATTAACTGTACAAATGAGATAGTGTTTCTGTGGATCTATAGGAATGTGTTGGCGTAAAACATTGTGTGTATGTGATTTTTTTGTATAACCGTTTACAACCTTTTCTGTGTGTGTGTGTGCATAAATGTGTGTGTGTGTGTGTGTGCGTGTGTGTGAGCCCACGCATGTGTTTGCCTCTCTTTTTATAATTTGTTGTGCACACGTTTGTGTGTTTGTGAGCACAACTGTTTGTACTATTATGTTTTGTGTGTGAAACTGCATCTCTGTGTGTGGGTGTGTGTGTTTGCATTCGTGTGTGTTTGCCGCCGTGTGTCTGTATGTGCTTCTCACTGTGTGTTTGTGTGTGTGTCTCTTTGCGTGTATTTGTGTGTGTGTGTGTTTGTGTGTGTTGGAGCAGAACTGCAGGTCTGTAAGCGTTAGCAGTATGTAGCCGATGGTGGTGCTTTCAGCAGGGGAGGGGGGCTAGCTGGAGGGGGGCTAGCTGGAAGGGGGCTAGCTGGAGGGGGGCTAGCTGGAGGGGGGCTAGCTGGAAGGGGGGCTAGCTAGAAGGGGGGCTAGCTAGAGCGCAGTGGCTGAGGGAGGAGAGGTTGATCTGTTTAGTGTCCGTCTCCTGCCAGCTTTCACTGGTCATTAAAAGCAACATCCGTTATCAGGCAGCCCAGGAAGAGACTCCCAGACAGATAGACCAGGCTGCGGCGAGCGTCTTCAGGTAACAGCTCCTTATCTGCTCGCTGATTGCCTTCACGCTTTCCAATCCGCCTGACGTTGGCGTCTCAATCAGTCTTTAAATAATCTGCCCTCCTCGTGTGTCAACGGGAGAATATTAATGCAGGAGCGGTTACCAACAGACGTGTACAGGAAACAAACAAACAAACAAGTCCCAAACCTGCCTGGGCACTGCTCCCTCGCTGCAGGCTGCAATCCCACGCAGAGATTCTTAGTCTCCAAGCTTTCAATCCCAGTAGCGTGGCTGTTCTCCGGAAAGTGAACTCCCATCTTTACTGAGAGCTTTCGCGCCCAGCAGCGTGGCTGTTCTCACGAAACAGAGCTCAATTCTCACTGAGAGCTTTAGAGCCCAGCGGCCTGGGCGTTCTCTAGAAAGAGAGCTTGCAATCTCACGGAGCGCCTTAGAGCCCAGAAACTCATCAGTGCAAGAGTTTGCACTGATGAGTTCCCAAATCTGACAAAATACCACAATGTCTAATTACAGCAGCAAGGTTTTACCTGGTGCCATGGGAAAGGGTAACCAATGGGGCACAAACAAAAATTATTTCTAGTCTGTTCTTGTCATTCATAGTTAAAGCATTTAGAAAATGTTACAACAATGTACATTAGCTTAAAATATAGCATTTAAACTGCCTTTATCCTTTTCAAACTTTATTTTTTGTATTTTTCACTTGTGATGCATAATAATGAAATTAAATAAATGTAATTAATTAAATTAAACAATTGAGAGTGTATGACAGAGAAATGAGAAGAGACAGAGAGAGAGATGCATGACCTCCTTAGAGACACATTTCCCTCTGTTAATACAGATGAATACACAATGAATTTGAAACCAAATCAAACTTTAATAGCTTCTCCTACATGTTAGGCAAATACCGGGTTCAATCACCGCGGCAACATCTGTGACCCGTTGCCATGAGGAAACGTCAACCAGGGGTCCCCAAACATCATCAAGATAACTCATTTTATGTATTCCTTTAGTTTTCTTTGTTATTAATGCATGTCACTATTTGCATATTGTTTAAACACTGTACATACATACTACTGAAAGGCCTTTATCATTTTTTAAATATGGCGCTGTGTTTTCTTTGAATTTATATTTTTTTAACCTACTTTGTTTTCATCCTGGTTTTCACATCTGGTATTTATTTTTCCTTAATTTTTTCCCCACTTGCTTTGACAATGAAAACAAATATCTCCCATGCCTAAAAACCTTTAATTGAAATGAATATACAGGGAGAGTGTGCGAGGAGTGAACGGGCATGGTGTTCTTCTTCAACCTCAGGTTCCTCCCCATGGTCTGTGTATGGGAATCCCTCCTAGTAGCTTGACTTCCATTTCCCCTACATTCCCTCTCTCGTCATCCCTGTCTCTGGGTCTATGATACAGGACCAGAGTGGATATGGATATCCTGTGAGAGGTTATGATGCTACAGCTGTGGTGAGGGCTGAGAACGTAACTCAGGGCCGCCTTTCCTCTTTTAAAAGTAAGCAGGCTTCTGGCTGCTCCTGTCGGAGGGGACCGGGTCACATGCAGGTGGAGTGTTAACTCATTGTCAGATCGTCACTTTCCAACAACACGGTTACCGTTCTGACAAGAAATAACACCGGGAAGTAGAACTAGGTGTTTAACGTGAGTTTTATTTTTCCTCTGGCACTGGGAGAAGAGCCAACAGGAGGTGAGGGATTTATTCAAATGTACCTTGTGGATGATTGCAGAGTATCAAACTACGGGATTGTTTCACTCCTGTTCCCCTGCTCTTTACTCATGTCCTGTCCTGTGTGCAATGATAATGCCTTAGAGACTGACACATGCTCAGATGTCCCTTGCCGTCCTCTCTTCTCACCAGAGGTCCCTGGGAGAACACAACCCCAAACTCCATAGCTTGGCGGTACATGCTTTTGTTGTTTAGACCCACAATAACTTTCCGATGAGGTAACCTTGTTCTGTTCAGCTAACCGGAGTGGGTTTTGTCTGTCCGTTCTCTGATAACGCTTCAGTATTAACAGTACGCCGTAGTCACGACTGATCTGACAATGACATGTTAGTAATAATCAAATAAAAACTTTCTGTCCGCCTGTTTCTCTATGTCTCCCTCTCTGTCCACCTGTTTCTCTATTTCCCTCTCTGTCCGCCTGTTTCTCCAAGTCTCACTTTCTAACCCGACTCTGTCTTTGTCACCGTCTCTTTTTCTCTCTCTCTCTCTCTCTCTCTCTCTCTCTCTCCTTCCTTCTCTCCATCTTCCTGGATTACACACCTGCCCTGCCCCTCTCTGCGCTCATGATGTGTTCCATTTCTCAGGACTACCCCAGGCTGGATGTGTTGGCCTTCCCTCGTGGGTCTTCATCCTCGGCCATGGGCTCCAGTGATGGTGAGTTGTGTTGATGAATGATATTGATCGCACACAGTGGTTGAGATGCGCGGGGGGGCCGTGGATTCGGCGGGGGGGGGGGCGGGGGGTTGCGTTTTCACTCACTGTATGCTCCCCGCTGTCGTTTTACTTTGTCTCGAGCGCTGTTTCCATGGCAACCATACCATAACAGGGAGCAGGTGGTGGCACGGATGTGGAAACGGTCCCGTAGGTGGGGGGAGAAACCGAGGCGGTGTAAGTTCACCGAGGTGTAGATGTCAGCCAGTGATGCTGTTCTGTTCGGTTCTGTCTGGAGTGTCTCCCAGAGCGGGGAAGGCCCTCAGCAGATGTGACAAAGCGTCAATGGGCCAAAGCAGGATGTCAATATCCCCTTACGCCAACGCCCTTGATGCGCTGGTATGCCGTGTCAATACCGCTGACAAGGTGTCAATACCAGTATCAGAATAAATGTTTGGCACTGACTGACGTCGCCGCCCTGAAACCCCAGCAGAACCATCACACAGCCCTGTTCAAACAGGAGACAATCCCTGACACTGAAAACTATCTCTGGTGTCGCTCAGCAGGGAAAAGTCCGGCGCACATTTGCGGGCGGTCCCACTGCCAAGTGTCCACAAGGTTTTCAGAGTCCATGACGGCGAGGTGCAGAACTGAGGTGTGGGCTCAGGATTCTGGCTGTGTGAAGGAGTGAGGGAGTGAGAGCGTGAGGGCGTGAGGGAGGGAGGCAGGAAGGGAGTGAGGGACAACCATTGCTGTCACCTATGTCAACTATTTAAAACACTGTGTGAAGCCAGAAATACACAATTGAAAGTAAAAATGTATTTTTTTTGCGAGTGCAATGTTTACTCTTTTTTGGTTTATTGCGGATTCCACTTGCGGTGGCACTGAAAATTTGTTTTCCATGGACATAAATAATTTGTGCATTGAATTGCATGGGGGAGGGTAAGAGAGAGAGAGGGACACAGGGGTTATCAAACCAGTGATGACGAGCTGAGGTGTTCAAATAATAAACCTTTACTTTGCTCTGCCACCGGATGTAGAGACTCAGCATTTGGTTCACATCCGCTACATCAGGTTATGGATGAGTGGATAGTGTGGCGGTCCACATCCATGTCCACATCCATGCACACATCCATGCACACATCCATGTCCACATCCATGCACACATCCATGCACACATCCATGTCCACATCCATGCACACATCCATGCACACATCCATGTCCACATCCCAACACACATCCATGTCCACATCCATGCACACATCCAGGCACACATCCATGCACACATCCATGTCCACATCCATGCACACATCCATGTCCACATCCATGTCCACATCAATCCACACATCAATCCACACATCCATGCACACATCCATGCACACATCCATGTCCACATCCATGCACACATCCATGTCCACATCCATGCACACATCCATGTCCACATCCATGCACACATCCATGCACTCATCTATGTCCACATCCATGCACACATCATGTCCACATCCATGCACACATCCATGTCCACATCCATGTCCACATCAATGCACACATCCATGCACACATCCATATCCACATCCATGTCCACATCCATGCACACATCCATGTCCACATCCATGCACTCACTCAGACAGCCCCCACGCACAAACACACACAAACACACAAATGCAGATCAGAACATTGAGGTGAGGTAGATGGGGCCATATGTGACCTTCAAGAGGTGTGTGATTAGTGCCGTTATAGTGTGTCTCTGTGTGTGTCTCTGTGTGTGTCTCTGTGTGTGTGTGTGTGTGTGCGCGTGTGCGCGTGCGCGTGTGTGTGTATGATTTCGTAGGTGTGTGTGTGATTGCATGTGGTCCACTTCTCCGCCCCGGGGCCTCTTGTTCTCCCAGCTGTCCTAACACAGTTCAGTGTTGACAGTCAACACAGCTGCAGGCTCTGGTGGGCTATGGCCTGGTCACACATGGGCTAGGAGCACCACGAGACGGGTGGGAGGAGCAGGGGGGAGGGAGGGGCGTGATAGTGGTATACACAAGCCTTCTAACGGACTCCACACCGAGCCCTAAACACCCCATGGTTGTTGGTGGTCGTGGCAACTCAACAACACCAACCTTAACAACGCTAAACACACCTCCCAGTGACCTCCATGTGACCTCCCCATGACCCCCCGACGATACAGGGAACTGTCCCACCAGCTGCTGCCGTTGATGTTGTCAAAGCTCGCTGCTGTCCGACAACACACATTTTAGAACCTACTTTGAGAACCCGAGTGGAACGCTGTGTGGAACGTGGCCTTCAGGAACGACCGTGTGATGAATCGTCTGTGAGTGTGTTTTTAACAGATGACATTAGGCTACAGGACGGACGCCGTGGCGTTATGGGGAGTATGACCTCAGGGTGATTGATAGACGCCCCGGACTGCGATCTTTCTATGTCATGGCCCCTCTGGAAGAGACACCTTGTTTTGGTAACCCACCTATCTATGTATACACCCCCTGTGGGTGTCCATGCAGGGCCAACACACACACACACACACTCTTTCTCTCTTTTCACACACATACAGAAACATATACACCTTTGGCGTGTTCCTTTCCGGCCCCAGAGGAGAGATCAGGCACAGCTGTGAGTCGTGGGGTCATGTGTCTCGGCAGGGTCAGATTGAGTAGGGCTGGCAGACTCAGAGAGAGGGTCAGAGGTCGCTCCTAGCATCCCCGGCTGTGTGAAAGGTCAGGTGTCAGAGTGTCACCGCGTTGCGTCGGCAGAGTAGGGTTTCAAAAGCCACTGGTGAGAGGAACAGATTTATAGATAGAGTACAGCAGGGATTCTCTATCTGCAGTAATTACACAGAATATGAGCATGCCCAGTGAGGCTTGGCAGTCATATTTTATTTCCACTGAAGCCCCTGTAGACTGAAATAATCCATAAGATAACCAGCTAGAAAGAAGACTGGAAGGCAGGGGGCAGGAGAGAGGAAATGCAGACGGAGATGGAGGAGTGAGGGAGAGGGCCAGAGAGAAGAAGGGGTCATATTTGTTACCAAACAAAACCCCATTCCAAGCAACAAGACCTTTGACGTCAAATTCCAGGCAGACACAGAGGTCAGAGTGCCATCCCAGGGGGCCGAGAGGAGTCAGATCTGCACACAGCCCGGACGGACACTTAGCCCAACTAGGACAGATGGAGGGGAACCAAGGAGTGAAAGAAAAGAGGACAAAAATTAGATTAGTGGAGAAAAGTCAAGTTGCGCCGCAGTGTGTAATATCCTGCCTGGAGGAAGTTTCCCGTGAGAACCCTGAAGAGACAACACTGGGTCCGGACAGACAGTTCAAATATATTTACCCCTTGTTGGAAGGTACAAATTAAATTAGCCCTTCCACAAAGAGGGGATGTTTTCCTCCTTCTGGTCTGATGTCATGGTTGTGGGACGGTATGGAGTGGGGGTCATCCCACTGGGCTGCATACATTCATCTTATAGATTCAACCCCCCCCCCCCACCCGTCACCAAGCACTGTATGAGAGAGCTAGCTGCTCTGGCCAGGAGCTAATCTGTCTACATATGCACACGCACATTCCCACTACGCTAGCATCCGTTTGGGACTTCACCTCCAGCTTGTGATTACTGTCTGAGTCTGGACATTTTCTTTCAGTTCCATTTGAATGGGTCCAAATCCTCTCACAACTGCAGACGTTCGCTGTTCTCCTCCCCTGCCGCTAACAAGGCAAGGGCAGATTGAATTGGAGATCATTACCGTAATTGCTTCGTAATTGCATTGACCGTAGCCTGGGCAGGGTCCCATCCGTTGAACACATCCCGGCCATCTTGGTTGCTCGGCGGGTTTATCCTGTGGCGTGGCGCTCCGCGGGGCCTGACCGTGGATGAGGAAGGAGGAGGATGTCAGCGGGCTCGGCGCAGCCCAGAGGCCTTGCTGCATTCCTGGAGACGGGTGTTTTCTCTCTCGCTCTCTCATCTTATGGGAAGCGTTGGTGGATCATAAACGCTTCCAGACACAGTGCAAGGACACAGAACTCTGGTGCAGGAAGGCCTTCCCTCTCTGACATCTCCCACTTGTATTTTTAGGAGATTGCATCTGCTTCCAATGCCTGCCAATTTCTGCAGAATTTGAGCAAAGGTGGATGACTCAACAGCAGTTGTCTGTGGGGGGATGCTGAGGGGCTGTGCTTGTGTTTATAGGAAGGAGAAGACAGCACGGATCCATGTGATCCATCGCAGCGTTTTGTAGTGTTCCTCTTGCATATTTAAACATAGAAATCCCCTACAAAACGCGCACGACTAAAAACAGTTGTAACAAGTGAGTCAGCAAAGGTTCTCCTAATCGGTCGGCGTTTCTCAAACACGCACACATGTGTACAAAAACACGCACACAAAACGTATTGCTGGTTTGTCCTGATGCCAAGATGCGATCATAGTCCAAGTCAGAATTAGTCAACCCTCCCCCACGGAGACTACATTAACCCTCGTACAGCACAATAGTAGGTGAATCACAAAACACAAGTCATTAATGAAAAAACATATGTAAACTTTTCCTCACTGTGGAAGCAGAGCGGCCTTGTTTGGCATCGCCTCAGTCCGCCGGGTTTTGCAGATTTTCCTCTGTTCCATTGGTCTTGAATTGAAAAGGCTCACTCAAGTTAAAAAAGAGGGAGAGTGGAAGAAGAGATAGTGAGAGAGATCAAGGCGAAGAGAAAGCAAAATAGAAGCAGAGAGTGAGACAGACCAAAGAGAACTGAAATACAGCGAGAGAGAAGCAAGGTACGTTTATTTGTGTAGAACATTTCACACAGGGCAATTCCAAGTGCTTTTCATTGGTAAAACTGATAGGAATAATTGAAATAATAGAAATAATAGAAAAAAAATAGAAAGTCCAAGCATAAAAATAAAAACATCACATTTACGACAGCTGAAAGATTATTGAATGATTAATAAAAGGCAGATGAAAACAGAGGTTTTCAGCCTGGATTTAAAAAGAGAGAGCTCAAGAGATCGAGAGAGAGATGGAACAAGAGGGAAAGGAACATTGAAGCTGCAGCGTGATTGGAGAAGAGAGGAGGGCCTACTGAGAATGTGTTCTGGTGCTGTTCTACAGTCCGTATATAAGTGAATGGGTTCTGGAGCCGATGCTGTTTCCGTGGTAGGGGTTCGGAGAAGGCATTGTTAAGAGCCGGACCCACAATGTCAGCTGTCAGCCTTTTCCATGTATGAACCCTCTTGTCTGGCTGTATGAGCCCAGCAGTCCACAGTGAAACCTAGAGGGGGGGGGTCACACACAAACTGGTAAAGAAATACCATTGTTTACTATTTCGTTGTATTATGTTGGGAGAGATTAGTTGTTATGGACTTTTTCAGGGAGTCCGGAATAGTAGTGGCAGTACTGGTATAGGTTCCCCCAGTGACCCCCTCCACACACACACACACACACACACAAACTCCACCCCCACCAGTTCCCCTCCTTCGCCATTCATGCCGTTACACCCCTGTCAGGTCCGATAACAGCGTCGCACCTGAAGTATGCAGATCAGGCTATTGTGGTGCCCTGTCCTGTGTGGACGGCCATTCTTCTTGCCCCAGGGCTACTATGGCCCGAGCCCAGGTCGGGGCTCAGACTCTGCACTCCTGGGGTCATAGCCTTTCAACCTCAGGGGCTCGACTTCTGCCACTGCCGGCTGACAAATCACCTCGCGCCTCACAATGGAGCGCCAGGGCCCCAGCGTGAGAGAGCAGTACCAATGGCCCCGCGCTGCGCCGCTACAACCCCGCTCTGCTATCCCGGCCCCACTGCAGATGGACAAAGGGGAGGAGAAGAGACGAGTGGGAGAAAAAAAGAGAGGTGCTGGAGAGGGAGAGAGGGAGAGAGGGAGTGAGAAAGAGGGGAGGAAAAGAGACATTTGGGCTCTTTCATTTGGGGGGACTATGATAAATGGTTGGCCTTTTGCTGGGCTGTGATCCCCTAGTGCTCTCACTGAGCCTCCCATGACAAGAGGAGCCTTTGAGGGAGAGTGGACCCCACAAACATCGGTCTTTGTCCCAGACCAACCCGAGACAGGACCTGACCGCTCTGACTTTAATCAAGTAAACCCAGCAAAGCGTGTGTGTGTGTGAGTGTGTGTGTGTGTATGTATGTGCGTAACACAGAAAGAAGACTAGGACAGAGTGTGGCTGAGAAAAAAAGAGTGAGAGAGTGAGAGGGATAGACGAGTCTACGCTCCTACTTCCTCACCATTCAGAAGTCTGCCTTGGGGGTGGGGTTTGGGGAATGGGGGGCCAACTGGAAACTGAAGTGGTGTTCATATTCACGCTTGAGGCACATTTCAAATTGCCTGCTGCAAAAACAACTATCCAAGTTTACCCTCAGCTAGAGACCATTGGGCCCCACTGACGACCAGCCGCGGACCAAAAAAATAGTCATTTTCTAGAAGTCAACTACAGAATCGGTTTGTGTTCTTAGTGTAGAAAACGATTTGAGACAATTCTGGTCTAAGTTTATACCAATCAGCCATAATATTATGACCACCTACATGTGAAGTGAATAAGACTGATAATCTGGTTCTCATGGTACCTGTCAGTGGGTGGGATATATTAGGCAGCAAGTGAACATTCTGTCCTCAAAGTTGATGTGTTAGAAGGAGGTTAAAGGGATGATCATAAGGATCTGAGCGATTTTGACAAGGGCCAAATTGTGATGGCTAGACATCTGGGTCAGAGCATCTCCAAAAGTGATGTGGTCTGAGGTGGTCAGTACCAATCAAAATTGGTCAAAGTATGTAAGAGTGTTGAACCAGCGACATGATCCCGGGTGGCCATGCTGACCCCGGTCCACTTCTGCAAGCGCCTACAATGGGCACGTGAGCCTCAGATCTGGACCACAGAGCAATGGAGGAAGGGGGCCTGGTCTGATGAGTCATGTTTCCTTTTACATCACGTGAATGACCGGGTGCGCGTGCATCGCTTACCTGGAGAACACATGGCACCAGGATGCATTATGGGAAGGAGGAAAGCCGGCGGAGGCAGTGTGATGTTTGGGCAATGTTCTGCTGGGAAATCTTGGATCCTGCCATTTATTACGATGTTACTTTGACACATACCACCTACTTAAGCATAGTTATAGACCATGTGCACCCTTTCATGGCAACAGTATTCCCTGATGGCATTGGTCTCTTTCAACAGGATAATGTGCCCTGCCACAAAGCTAAAATGGTGGTCATATTGTTATGGCTGATCGCTGTAAATATATATACCCACTACCATCCAAACTTTTGAAAAATTGAAAACATGAAGAATAGGATATATAGTAAAATGGATAGGAAATATAGTCATTGACATGATTAGAAATAATGAATTTTATTGAAATAATAATTGTGTCCTTCATACTTTGCTTTGGTCAAATAATTCTCAGTTTGCAGCAATTACATCCTTGTAAACCTTTGGTTTCTAATGATCAATTTGTTGAAGTTATCTGATGAGATTTCACCCCATACTTCCTGACATGTTGGGATTGCTTGATGGGCGCTTATTATGTACCATACAGTCAAGCTGCTCACACATCAGTGATTTGGCGTGTTCTTTGCAAGTCACCTCTTCACTGTTAACGTTGAGGCGTGTTTAACTGGTATTATTTAACGAAGCTGCCAGTTGAGATCATGTGAGGCATCTGTTTCTCAAACCAGACACTATTGCATGTATCCTCTTTCTCTGTTGTGCGCCATGGCCTCCCACTCCTCTTTCTATTATGGTTACAGCCAATCGGTGCTGCTCTGTGAAGGGAGACATACAGGGAGTGATGTTGTCGGAGATCTTCAGTATCCTTGCAAAGTCTTATCTCAGAACAAGAACATACTGATGAGTTTCAGTAAAAAATCTTTGTTTCTGGAAGCTTTGAGCTTGTAATCGATCCCACGTCTACTGATGTTCCAGATACTCAACTAGTCAAATGAAGGCCAGTTTTATTGCTTTTTTAATCAGTTTTCAGCTGTGCTAACATTGTTGCAAAAGGGTTTTCTACAGTTCACTTAGCCTTTTTAAATGATATACTTGGATTAGCAAACACAACGTGTCTTTGGAACACAGGGCTGATGGCTGCTAATGGGCCTCGGTCCCCTGTGGAGATATTCCATTGAAAATGAACCATTTCCAGCTACAAAAGTCATACAACACTCTATTTCTGATCAATTTAATGTTACTTTAATGGATAAAACGAAAACAAGACATTTTTAAGTGACCCCAAACATTTGAACTGTAGTGCGTACAAAAATAAATATAATATCGGGAGCATCACAGCAAGCCCACAAAGGCAAATTTTCCAATTCAGAGCGTTACAATCGAGTTAATGGGTTGCAAAAGCTGATTAGCAAGTTTGACAAAAATGTCTGAAAAAGCGAGTGTGAATGCCTTTAGTGGCACAGAGGGAACTTTACGGTAGGTTAATTGTTTAAGATGGAGCTGCACTGGAGGCGAGTGTGTGTAAGGGCAGGATTATACGCTGGTTAAACGTAATGTCGAGCCAGAGTTGTTCAAAGATGTCCTCCTCTCATATCCCTATCGTCATGCTAGGATGCTTGCGCTGTCTTTGTGTGTGTCCGTTTCAGTGTGTGTGTGTGTGTGTGTGCGCGTGTCGCCATTTAGTTGTGTGAGTATGTGTGTGTGAGTGAGTGTGTGTGTGTGTGTGTCTTCTCACTGGTTAGTGTGTCTGTGTGTGTGTGTGTGTGTGTGTGTGTGTGTGTGTGTGTGTGTGTGTGAGAGTCGTGGGTGGAGAGTGGAGGTTATGGGAGCTTTCGCCTTTGTCAGCCCTCACCCATGTCTAATTGTAAGTCTGCCAGTTAGACATTGACAGTCCTTCCACTTTCAGTGTCTCTGTCTGCTCGTCATCGCCTGTGGTCACACTGCAACCAGACGGATGTGCTGTGTTTATGCTCAGATCACTACATTGGCACAGGCAGCGGGTAGACAAAGTGTGTGTGTGTGTTTGTAGTGAGGGCACAGTGTGCCATGGTGCTATAATCCCCACCCTTACCCAGTGGCCCAGATTAAATCCAGGCTTTGATCCACCCCCTAATCGGAGATTACAGGCCTATGGCTGAGGGTGGGTGCTCTGCCTGCCAGCGCCACCGAGATCCTCCCTGCTCCCCCCTTAACCCCCCCCCGCTGGGAAACTGGCAATTGACATGAGCTTTGGAGCCACCTAATACAGAGGCGGGCAGAATTAGAGTCCTAAATGTCTGTCATGGTCAAGATAATGTCATAGTGTGTTTTTTCTGCACTGTGTGTGTGTCTGTGTCAGTGTCAGTGTCAGTGTCAGTGTCTGTGTCTGTGTCAGTGTCTGTGTCTGTGTCAGTGTCAGTGTCTGTGTCAGTGTCAGTGTCAGTGTCATGGTCTGTGTCAGTGTCTGTGTCAGTGTCTGTGTCAGGGTCTGTGTCAGTTTCTGTGTCTGTGTCTGTGTCAGTTTCTGTGTCTGTGTCTGTGTCTGTGTCTGTGTCAGTGTCTGTGTCTGTGTCAGTGTCTGTGTCTGTGTCTGTGTCTGTGTCTGTGTCAGTGTCAGTGTCTGTGTCTGTGTCAGTGTCTGTGTCAGTGTCTGTGTCTGTGTCAGTGTCTGTGTCTGTGTCTGTGTCAGTGTCTGTGTCTGTGTCTGTGTCAGTGATGCCACCCGGGGCCCGGTTCCACCAGGCTCCCTGTGGAAACACGGAGTAATAAGGGGGAGAGGATGCTTACATGCTAAAAGCTAATAATGTGACACTCATTTGGGTGTCTTGACGCGGTGCCAGAAGATCAAATTATTTACATTTTGTTTGATTGTAAAGTTAACTTCTGTGGTGACCCTTTTTAAAGAGGAAAGTGGCTCATCTGTTCAGGGTCAGGAGTTCCCTGTGTCTTACTGTGAAACAAAAGCCTGCGTCACCAACTTGAATTGTTTTAATGCTACAGTGAGTTTGATTTACAGCTCATCTGCAACTGCACAAACAGTCTTTGACTATGTCTACTCAAAATAATGGAGTGCTTTAGCTCCAGTGTCGTTAACCAATTAACTATTATATATAAACAACCCTGTGGCTGATTAGACTTGGGGTATTCCTAAAATAATAGTTTACAACAGAGCACATTAAAAATAATTGCCCCTAACCTAATAAAACTGGGGAGCCACAAGACTGGGCTCCGTTAGAGCTGAAGCAATGCCTCTCCTTCTTTGTCTCTCTTTCTCTATATTTCTTTCTTTCAGGTTTTTTTCTCTCTCCCTCACTGTCCACCCTCCACCACAGTCTCTTTGAAGCAAGCTAGCCGCTATGGGTTAGCACAGATAGAGCTGTTAGTGTGACCAATAACGTGTAGGCTAGTAGGATGTGATTAACCGACGGCACGGTTGAGTGGCAGGGCCTTAGCTGTGACCTTGTCCCGTGTGATTCGGTGGAACCCTAGACTGGCGACGGATGGGCCTTAACTAACGAGGAGGCCAAGAAGTGATCTGAAATGGGAAAGAGGTGCTGTTGCGGCGTTGGGCAGGTTAATGAACAGAGCAGTGAACCGACAGTCAGCACCTTCAGATCCCACACCTCCCCACTCCTCACTGTGGTCACAGGCCTGAAATGACTGGTCCCAGTTTGTGTAGCTCATAATTACTACGGACAGCCAGACAGTGCGAGGTTTTATCGGGCCAGCTAAACACCCCCAGATACAATCAGTGACCGATGACCAGCCGAGCCCCCACCCCCCCCCAGAATGGAGCTGACAGTCTCTGCTTGATGGGGACGTGGTGCTTTGTACACATGCAGATTGCCTGCCGAGTATTTTTCATTTAAGACTCAATCAACGGAATCGCAGGAGGCAGTTGGGATGAAATCATATCCTCAATCTCACACACACACGATACACCCCCCCCACCCACCCACACTCACTCTCTCCCCAGGGGCCATTCCTAAAACAATGTAATTCTCATTTCCTGGTGGCTGAATAAGGCCGGCCTCAACCCCCCCCACCCCCCCTCCAAGTCCACATATGGCCAGACACTCCCAGATACACACACACACACACACACACAAACACACATATCATCCATCTCTGGCAAACAGCCGACCATATTTATCTTGCTCATTCTGAGATGCTGGCCAATTAACACTGCAGTGCTCAGTTCAGATCAGTGGTTCTCTCCACTGTGGCAGACTGTGAAACATACCATAAATCTGTGGGAGAGCGACGGGAGCAGCAAGGAGTTCCTCTCAGGGAGGTGTGGAGTCCAGAACAGGCTCTCTGTGACTGGTGATGGGGCTCTTATGACCCGGTGACGATAGGATCAAATAGGTTCATAACTACATACTAAATACCCAAGGTGTAGCCTCATTTAGTAATAAAACACGCTAAAATCCTTGAAGAGCAGTTTGACTCCAATGTCAGTGAAACATCCTGACATAAAAATGCTGTGAGGTAATATGATTTAGCCTCTTGTTGCCTCATGACTCGTCCAGTCATTACTTTGTGGCAAAACTGAACCAATCTATTTGCTTGGTATACTAATGCAGGGACGCAAAGGGCGGCCTAATGAGGATTGACGACCATTCAACGTGTCTCTCATTCATGACACCACTTTGACATTTTATTTTTATTTCGATTCACCCCTTCTGTGGTGAGATACTAAGTCCGTGCCTGGTTTCGTATTGAGTGTGAACATTTCTGGTAAAACACAGAAGTAGACTACAAGCAAAGTTACAAATGACTATTTTCGAGAAGTAGTAAATAATGTATTACTTTTGTAGTAAGTCCCATGTAATATTTTCTTTTCCATAACAAGCCAAACACTGCTGATAATCAGCCTAAAGGTCACCAGAAAACAGCCGCTGTCAACTAATGATATGTTTTATACAACCGTTTACAAACTGAATGTACAAGTCAGCCAAATAAAAAAAGACAAAAATAATGTAAAAATAGAGCTTCATAGGTAAACTTCCAATTATAGTCAAATACAATTGACTGTGTGCAGCATGCTCAATTTATTCTCACATTTAAAAATGTGAAGAAGTGCCAGTCAGCCCTACATCTATGACCCAGAAACCCTCAGTCAGCCCTACATCTCTGACCCAGTAAACATCAGTCAGCCCTACATCTCTGACCCAGTAAACATCAGTCAGCCCTACATCTCTGACCCAGTAACCCTCAGTCCATCCTACATCTATGACCCAGTAACCCTCAGTCAGCCCTACATCTATGACCCAGTAACCCTCAGTCAGCCCTACATCTCTGACCCAGTAACCCTCAGTCAGCCCTGCATCTATGACCCAGTAACCCTCAGTCAGCCCTACATCTCTGACCCAGTAACCCTCAGTC
>JACXGJ010007066.1:0-31834 GCA_016801105.1 Esox niger | reverse complement strand
TTGACAACTCCTACTGCAATTGCACCACCCTCAGCATCTAAACCAGGAGAAAATCTATCACCCTAGGACATCAAACTGTTAAACTAACTGCCTATCTGCCCTACACCCTCAACTGCACCTTGGTGCCCTTTTGTCCACTCTTGCACACACCCTAACTCATACTCCAGCTCACATACCCACACTCATCATGCACTGACTCACTCAATTACACACTTTCCACAGAAATACATAATCTGTTTCAGTCATACTTGACCTTACTCTCATATATACTCCCTATATTACATACACACACATTCACCCACTCACAGACTCATTCAGTTCTTCTGTACCATGGACAGTGTGAACAGTATATATTTGCACAGCGTTTGTAAATTAGCACATGTACACGAGTGGAATAGATTTTTTTATTTTTCCAATTCCGAAAACACGACGCTTAAGTGTGTTCAACTGAAATATCAGCTTCACAATACCAATGAATTGTGAAATGTGTCAAAGACATGATGCTTAGGAGAATAAATTGCATTCAATGGGGAGTAAGATTAGCACCACAATATTGAAACACAGACAAATGCGTCATGGACCTCACACTTAGGTGGATACATTACAGACGATTAGAAATCAGTTAGGCCCAGATCCACAAGGGGGTTAGAGGCTGCATATGGATTGCCCCCCCCCCATATATTACTTTTACAACCACAGTTTTGTTTCTTGATAAGCATATTTTTGCAGAAATGTATTGCACAACAACATAAATCAAGCTTTACTAAGCAATATATACTTTTAAAAACATTTATAGTTTCAAAGTTTTCAAATGCTGACAGAAAATGCAAGAAACCATCCACTATATGAGCCTCTGACATGTCTGATCATTCGATAAAGTATCCTTTATCCCTGTCATAGATATAAAT
This sequence comes from Esox niger, assembly GCA_016801105.1. Classification (NCBI taxonomy): domain Eukaryota; kingdom Metazoa; phylum Chordata; class Actinopteri; order Esociformes; family Esocidae; genus Esox; species Esox niger. The sequence goes on along the minus strand of JACXGJ010007066.1, from coordinate 30,926 downwards.
ATGTCCCCTCAAGCAGGTTATCTTGGAGCCAGGTCTGCAATCAGTAGCCAGAGGTTTCAATTTGGATGGAAAAATAAGGCGTGGTCACTTTTCCAGGACCGCAGACAGTCACGGTGTCAAAAACATGTTTATTATTTGTACGATCTTATTTCCATCATTGACATTTGCCAATTAACGAATTCATTTATTAGAATGCACTTATTTCTAAGCTGTGGGGTTGTTTCTCCTAGCTCTCTTAAAATGTATGCACTTATTGTGGATGAGACTGTCTGCTAAATGACTAAAATGTAAATGTAAAAAGAGCTAGCTAGTGAATTATGATTAGCACCACATTTTTTCCTTGAAAGTCAAATGCAGAATAATCCCTCTAAAAGCTGTATGTGGAATACAACATTTTCTGGCATCAGTGTTTCAAAGAATGTTAAAAATTTTATTGTACAAACAGCAAGTGAAAAGGTATGATAATAAACTCTCTCTCTAGTAATGTGGAAGGGATTCCATTTCTAATTAGATTTTCATTTACTTTAAACTAAATTCTCAAGTTGTCTGCTTAATTTAATCAATTTAAGAAAAGTTGTCTATAGATATGTTTTCCACTATGCCTAGCGCCTCACAAATGAAAAACAAAAAGCAATAGGCCTATAATAATGCTTTCTTCATTCCCCATTTTGGAACGGCGCTAATGTTAAAACACCTGGAGTACTAGCTAGTCTCCAAATGGAAAATGTTAGTCAAGACCAAAAAAACACGTATACAGAGAGATGTATTGAGTGTATTTGAAAATTCTGTATACCAAATGAGGTAATATCTTGTAATTAAATACTTTTTATGGTCATTTTCTAAGGATTTATTTTCTTATGGCGTGTATATCTATTGGGAAAATTCCTTTGTTAAGGCAAAACTTGTAATTTTCCATAATTAAACAGTCTTTACACAATGACTATGCAATACAGCCACAAATGGCTCAAAAGAAATTGAACATTTGAGAAAAAAGAATTTGCGGGATTTAGTCCATTTTTATTATGATATACATTTAAAGCTGCACTAGGTCGATTTTTTTCAGTAAAAACAACAATTACAGTCTTTTGCAATTACTCACTGGTCAGAAATTGTTCTGCGCCAATGCCCAATAGAGAATATAGTTTAGAATAATAATATGAAAAATACAATTATCTGTTCCAAAAAAAAGTGCAAACTCAAACTTCGACATTGATCTTAGCCGTGCTAACATTTGCATAGGGTACCTGCTAGCTAGCTATACAGAGGAAAGTCGCTTCTTTGCAGTTTTTGTAGTACACAGATATATCTCATCAAATTCCAGCGTCAATGGGGTGTCCTGTGATGAGGCAAGCCTCCTTATACTGCAGTTTACCACAGCACAGTGTAGTGCCTTGCGGCACGGACAAAAATAAAATAGAAAATGGCTACCAGGGGGTAGAATATCTACACCCGCCTGAAATTACTTTTATTGAAACAATGTAGTGTTACTGCTTTTAATTCAAACTGGTGTCTGGTTTCATATGGCCAGAATGAAACCTTAAAATCAGCGGATTATTGTCTACTATAATCCTATAAATGGAATGCTATGTTGCTGTGTTCGATTTCATAAACTCCAAACCATCACGCAACTTCTGACATTACTGAATCTTAATGTAGATGTTGGATATTTATGTAAAGTAGTGCAATGTTTTTTACTAAAATATGCCATGTTTTAATAAACGTTAAAATTATTGATTTACTTTGAACAGATTCATTGTTATTTCTGAGAACGAAGGGTGCACATGGTCTGCAACAATGCTTCGTTAAGGTGGTACTTGTCAAAATAAATCCACAAGAATGGCAGGACCCAAGGTTTCCCAGCAGAACATTGCCCAAAGCATCACACTGCTTCCATCGGCTTTCGTCCTTCCCATAGTGCATCCTGGTGCTATGTGTTCTCCAGGTAGGTGACGCACACGCACCCTGCCTTCAATGTGATGGAAAAGGAACTGTGATTCATCAGACCAGGCCACCTTCTTCCCTTTTTATGTGGTCCAGTTCTGCTCATGTGCCAATTGTAGGCAATTTCGGTAGTGGTCACAGAGGTCACCGTGGGCAACCCGACTGGTCTGCGGCTATGCAGCCCAACACGCGACAAACTGCAATGCACTGTGTTCTGACACCTTACTATCTGTACCAGCATTAACTTTCTTTCTTTCAACTAATATCATGTTTGAATTATAGCAGTGGATGTGTGCAGCTTGCTGCTAATATTGACATGACTAAATAACTCCACGGTCTGCAAGGCGTAAAGACATGTTCTGCAGCTTGATGTTTATGTTCTACGCAGGGGTGGGTACAGTATCATCCAAAAACGACTCAAGAGTAAAAGAGTACTTGAATACTACTTATATGTTTTGTTCAAGACATTATAACGCCATAGTAACAATCAGGGAAAATGATTTAATAAAGTACTAACACAAACTCAAATCAAATTTACTTTCAATCAAATTTACTTTACATCAGAAGTTGTCACAAAGTGCTTTCACAAAACAACCGGCCTTGAACCCCAAGGAGCAAATATCAATAGTGTTGAACTTCAGTGGATAGGAAAAACTCCCTTTTTCCTATCCAGGACTTTAGACGGGGACCGCACAGAGTCAAGCCTGGTACTCCACAGGTGTGGGTCAAGACCTTGTCCTATGTTTAAAAGACAGAAGACAGGGAACATTTAGAAAATTCATTCCTTAGATCTACAAGGATTTATAGTGGAGAAGGAGAACTGACCCTACTCCTCCAGCACAATAATATAGCAGCATAAGACCTTGGGCCTGAGACAGGAGTGTCCAGTGACACTCTGTCAAACTGCATTTTTAATTTTAGAATGGGCCTTTGTTTTTCAGAGCCCATAGTAATGCAGAATAGAAAACAAAATAAATTGCAAAAGTAAATAATACTGCATTTGTATTATTATTCTGTGTTGCAAATAAGATTATTGCAAATTAAGGCCATGCTACTGGGACAAAAACTAAAATCTTCTTGTGTAGTAATGCTCAGTACATTTTTTCAATAAAATGTTTGTTGTTAGTAAGTCAGGTCTTGGGTGGAATTACTGACTGCATTGTAGCTGAGCCACCTGGTTAGCGGCAATTGCTTTCAACTAAAATCTACCTAGCTAGACTTTGTAATAATAAAGTTAATGTCAAGCCCAATGAACCACTAATACAAATATACAAACAAGTTGTAGTGTTATTATATATTGTAGGTGTGCTAGAATATGACACTATAATTACGATATAACACATGTCGTTATACTGTACTTTAACAAAAAAGTTGAATAAAAAATAAGATAGCTATAATAATAGGATTTAGCTGGATAAGTAGTGCGAGCAGGTTTGCCAACCTTACCTCTATGTTCTTGTGGAGGTATGATGATGAGTTTTTGAAAGCTGAGATGGTTGTCTTTGGGACTAAAAAGACAACATTTTATGATGACCATGTTGCCTATTTTAAATCTAAATTGAAACATGTCATACAACTGTGGCCAGGGATTGTAATTTCCCTCGTCAACGTCCTCCAATTGACAACTTTCCAGGTCGGTGTTGGTGTCTGTCATTTAATTAGCTACGTATGCGCTCGCACGCCGATGCAGATTTAAAAGAGATGGGAGGGAACCCCCAAATTCAAATCACGTAACAAAAAACTCAATATTTTTTGGACAAACATCTGGCAAAATGTTTACAAAAGAGTTGATGAAAAGTAAGGGAGTAAAGAGTACAATTTCAAAAAAAAATTATACTTGAGTAAGAGTAAAGAGTACAGACCCCAGAAAGTAACTAGAAGAGTACTCGTTCCTATGAAACTGTACTCGTACTCATTTGTGTTACTTGTTACGCGTTACTACCCACCCCTGGTTCTACGGCACAAAAGTGAAATCTGCTCTTTTCGACAGCAAGTCTACATAATTCTGATCAGTCGAGTATTCAGAGTGGCCGACGATGAAAACAACTCCAGGCAATAGCTGACAGACTGATCTGCAAACACCTTGCGTCATACATAACGACTCATAATTACCTGTAGATCAGCAAGTCCGTCACAACTCACCCATGATACATTGCAGTTTTGATCCTCTCAAACACAGCCAGTGGTGCATGAGATAATGCACGTTTCAGTGCAGGCATGCAATTACTCTCTCTGCCACCGGCGTCAACATTGTGCCAAACTATCTTTAAGTAAATACGTTTCATTAAACGGGTGGAAGATCTCTCCCTCCTCCCTCTTACTCCTGTGTATCCCTCCTCTCTACGCATCCTCTCCCACCTCCACTGTCAGAATATATAGATGCAAATACCTGTACACTGAGTATCTCTTTACTCTCTATCACTTTAGACACTTCTCTCTTTCTCTTCTTCACCATTTCACATTTTCTCTCTCCTCTCACCACCTCCCTCACTCAGTCACTTCTTTCTACCCCTCCACACTCCCACCTCCACACATGTCCTTACCACCACAGACAGGATATTTATGTACATATATGTAAAGGGCATAAACCTATAAGTCAATACATTGTATTTAATGGCAACAAAGTTGGTGGTAAAGCTGCAATGGGTACGGTTGTTAAGACATTTGCCTAACTACCAAACACAGACAGACACAAACTATTTGAATTGTTTTCTTAGTTGTGCTGTTGTATTTAACATTTCTGGGATCGTTTTGGTCTATCAGTGGATTATGCTACAGACAGAATAATAGACATATCTGACTGACAAATGGAGACTGGAGAGGATTGGTAAATGAGTGTTCACTTAGGTTAGGGTAAGGGTTGAGACTGGAGAGGATTCAAAGCTAGATTAAGCAAGGAGTGTGGTGCTTGAGTGTTTGCTAAAACCCTCGACATAGCCCAAATCCTACTAACCATTACATTAATTTCCATACCCCCCAATACAGGCACAAAGGTAGGCCTCACTTGAAGCCTGACCTGGAATGAATGTGCTCTTGAGCAAAATCAACAAAATGGTAGAAGCTAGAAATACAATTTATGCCAGGATGTTTTAACAGACTGATTGATGATAAATGCAAGACCAAAGCCAAATATGCGCTTGTTAACACTGCTATATTTTCTGAGATGTATTGAAGAAGCCTTGAGACGCAAGATTATTTCGTTATGTTAGCTTGTAAATAAATAGCTTGAAATGCCAATAGCTTAAGATCTATTTACACCCGGGTGTATATAATGGCAGACAATATGTACCCATGTGTCCATAGCCAATTACCTGAGTGCAAATACTCAAACTAATCACACCCCAATACTATTTGCATCGATCTACATTTACATTGACTATTGCATGGTAAACACCCTATGATTTGGTGAGGTAATTACTTCATCTGTAAGTTTCAAGTGTATTACTACAGCCTGTGTATGCATGTCACTAAGACACCCAGATCACCTAGTATTAGTTCTACCTGTTGTGAGTAATTTTTACATGATGCATACGAGCACTATATTCACACTTTGGGCTTGGCCGGCTAGGAGAAAACATGCATATCTGTGCTGGGCCTTGGTATTATTAATAATATTTGTCACAAGAACCAATGTATGAAGTCACATTCAGGTCATCAAATGCACATTTGAGACTTCCCTAATTCCCTAATGTCCCCATCAAACATTGGATAAATATGTTACTACAGTATAAAATTGAAACATTTGTCCTATATTTGGTGGTTAAAAACTTTATATAACTATGGCAAAATTTGCTGTAGACAGAGCTAAATAGCTTGTACTAACATTACTATCAAAATTACAGTATGCCTTCATCATTGCTGGTTAACGTTTGCTAAATTACTTGACTAACGTCTAACATTTGGCTAAACAGCGAGAAAACACAATAATGTTGAAATTATATTTTGTGTTTAATGTAGCCTATCTTTTTTATTGAATCCTCGGGCACATGCAACTGTTGAGGCACGTAGCTCTAAACTTTAGTATTTCTTTTACTTTATTGTGATTACATGTACATTACAACGAAATTCAGTAAAAGCCATGCCTCCTGCAAGGATCACACTCACAACCTAGAGTTCACAAGATTGATACCCTACCCTCTGTGCTAAGGAGTCCGTTTTCAGTGCCGAGGGAGCATCTGCTGCTGTTGATGCACATTGCTATCAGTCATGCATTGCATCATCCTAGGTGTTGTGTGGCTATTCTCACCCATGTGCAAATAAACACTCCGTACTTAAAAATGTATCATAAATGTCCCGGAGGCCATTTGGAAAGTATACAAAACATAATGCTTATGAATATCAGGCTTCTGGATTATTAGTTCATTGACTGACTAGAGTCCTATTAATAGCTTGGGTCATTTGGGTTGAGTGGAAATAAGTGGTCAGAAAATGGTAAATGATGGTGCCTGAGTCTGCTCATGATCTGCTAGAGGGCAAGTCTGGGAAACAGTCTGATCTTATGTCCCTCTTCTCCATTTGCTGTGATACCCAGTAGAGTAATGCTCCAGCAGCTCTCAATTTAGGATTTGGAAGAAACCAAAGCATGGACTTTCTCGTAGGATGTCTTGTTTTTCCTTTGGCACTGATAGGGTCTTGTCTGTGTATCAGTCTTTTTAGTTAATATTTTACTCCCTGTACTCCATGCAAAGGAGTCTGGCCTTTACTCAGTCTAAAAAGTATAAGTGTTATTTTATTATTGAGTTTGAGAAGAACAGAGTATATTATCCTGATTGCGTAAGCCTGACACCTATCCTCCAATCACAATGATTATGGAAAATATTGGAAAGTTTTAATTATTTCTCTCTCCACAGAACATGCTGCTAAGCAACAGCTTTTTTGTTTGTCCAGATGAAACCAGTCTGTCGAAGGCTGCTACCTCATGCAACCTTAGAGTAACCCCAATTCTAGACATAACATTTCGCATACTGTACATCCTTTGCAGCATTCATATGTGTATATATTAGAATACTTGGCTTGTTTGCCAAGATACGTTTTTATGCCGGACCGCGTAAGCGGAGCTGGCTAAGAAGAGCGAATGTGTCTTTCTTACATACTTACTGACTGTCTGACTGTCTGACTACCCATTGTTAAATAGCATAGTGGCTAGCGACATGCACCTGCAAACTGTAGGTCCCGTGTTTGGATCTCCTCACAGGCCAAACAATGTATGCATTATGAATAATTCTGTGTAGACGAAAACTTTGCTGACTAAAACTTTCAGTATCTTCTTTATAGTAAGTCAGCATTCAAACAGTTTACGGTTATATTGCGACTGTTTCTGGTGGATTTTCGAAGTACGCATCTGTGCAAATGTTATGGGTCTAGATAGACAAACACATTTACTGGCTACAACATACAGTAGTTACATTATAGTAAGCCTTAACCAAAACTGAATACGGTTATGTTGCAACTCAATGTGTACCCATTGTTAAATAGCCTAGTGGTTAGAGAAGCAGACCTGTAAACTATAGGTCACATGTTCGTATCTCCTCACAGGCAAAGCAAAGTACATATTATTAATTTTTCCGTAAAGACGAACACTTTGCTGGCTAAAACCTACGCATCCCTTCATGCAATTTGGTACAGGATAGACAAACACATTTGCTGGCTACAACATACAGAAGTTATGTTATAGTAAGGCTTAAACAGTATATGGTTATATTGCGACTGTTTCTGTCATGGAAAAGCTAATCTTCAATCTTGCTAGCAATTCCTCAATACTTATGAATAGATACTAGAATGCCTATTACTGGCTAATAAGCTGAACTGTGGCAAAAGCCATACAGTTCATAGAGGCTGTAATGAAGGTACATTTGATGAGAAACGTTAGTCAGTTCAACACAATGCTCAATGGTCTCTAGCTACTATTGAAATGTGTAATGCTGCGGCTAAAAACAATGCCTCTCATAAAGACCTAAGTTGGAATCTATTGAGAGCAACAACTTTTATACATTTTATTTATGGGCTGCAATAAAACTAACGTTATACAGTATTGCGTCTATTTCTGGTATATTCCACAATTCTCAATTCTTTTCACTTGATGAAAAAGTTCATAAACATCACCTTTTTTAATAGTTATTGTATCAATGTTATTAACAAATGAAAAGAATAAGTACGTTGTTATGCCATGAAAGAAAAAATATGTTCATATGCCTTGCAATTAAATAGCTTTGGCTTTATTAGCTTTATTAGTAATTGCTCAATTCTTGACAATTCCGGTAAGTTAGTATATACTGGTAACGCCTATTACTGGCTAATACACTGTTAAAATGGCCAGTGGCAAACATCATACAGTTATAGACGCTATTTGTGGTTGAGGTAAACTTAATAAGAAACATTAGTCAGTTTAACTGTATCATTATAACTCACGAATGGCCCATTAGCTGTTGAAACGGCAAAAGAGGAATTGTTCAGGATAGACACGAGGCTTTACTGACGCCAATCAAACGTACTGCTCTGTGGTGTAATGGTTATTGTCACAGCCTTCCATGTTGGCAACTTAGGTTTGAATCTTGAGAGGGTAGACAAACACATGTCTACCCTCTCAAGGGCGACACTTTCTATTGTGGGCTGGCAGAACTAGGCTTGCCTGGTTTCTTGTTTACAGATGTAAAGAAACTCTTCAAACTGTGTTATAGCTTAGGACAGGTGGTGTATATAGACAGTATACAACTGACTTCTAATAGTTTTCTGTTTTCTGTCAATTCATACAGCTTGATTTGTAAGGGAGGTAAAGGCAAGTTGATTCAATTTGAATCTAGGCAAGGACCAGGTAACCTGTGGGCAGTTAAAATACTTTTTCTCAGGCTACAAAACTTGACGACAACAATCACACGTTAATACAAACTGCCAACATACAGTAGCTCTGGTATTTCAGGTTGGGTATATAAAAAAAAATTCCTTCCTTTTTGATTTATTAAATGACAGACATACACCTCAACCAATAACAGCAATAGCTAACTTTAGAGGTCCTGTTGACCACTAAGGAATCAGTTAAATATTCGTAATTCTTTTATGTCACAGGTATGGAATAAGCGACAGCGCTATTTGCACATTGATGATCTAAAGCCTCTGGGACATGGATAATCAAACTCAGTTGTCTCGAGTGGTGGCTGGTGGACAGAATGTGATTATTAATAATTTGTATGCTGCAAACTGATGCGAGAAGACAATATTGATATTTTAGAAGACCAAAACAATTTCATCAATTTCACTGGAATCTGGAATTTTATTCTAGAAATTGTTGTGAAGTTTAATTCCTGGGGAGTTTAGTGAAGTCTTTATCCAGAATATATTATTTTCATCAAAAACTTTAGGAAGCCAAATTGTCTGATGGACATTCCTCCAAAGCAGGTCAAGTTGCTTTTAAAGGACCTTTATGTTGATGTGTTTGTTTCGAAATTGCTTGTAGTATGTTTTTTAATGTAACTTTTGATTGCATTAGCATTTATTGATTACATTCCCTATGTATATATTTTTGTACCACAGGACTCATTTATTAAACAGGCCTGGGTCTCAAATTTCTGTTTAAATAAAGGGTATAAAGAAGAGGTTTAATCGTTTTCCATGGACAATACCCACAAGAATAACAAACGGCACCACTCCCAAGTCAAAAGCTCTACCACAAACCCCTTCTAATCGGCAGGTTAGGCTAGGTCAACTTCAATGTTTTGCAACCATCCGCATATCAGAAGCAATCCTGTTTCAAATGTACATGATTAATGGCCTAGAATGATGAATGATTCCAATTAATCTTTGTAATTAACAACTTCATATAAATTGTAATTGTGGCGTCGAACCAATTAGTATCAAATATCTGCAGTTAAAAGCAGCAGAATGGTACTGTTTTTCTAATTAAAATCTGTCGATATATATGGAGGTTAAAACAGACTCCCCCCTCCCCGGAGCCTGAGTCATCACCAGCCTGACACCACCAAACCTATGTAAACGCCCATAAATTGATGTCTAACTATACAAAATTGACTGTCTGGCATAGCGGCCATGGTGTACCGCAAAGCCATAAGTCACTGGCAGGATTTGGTATGCAAAGGCATGCCTGCACAATTACAGAGCAAGCCCCCATAAATTAGTCCCTGGATCTGTCTTAAATCATGAGAGAATGCACGACTACCACCCAGGCTCTGTGGATCCCTTCATTGTAATGTGTACTGGAATACTGTAGTTGAGTGTGACAACAGATAATCAGATTCCTCCAGTGGGAACGAGGAATATGATGCTTTAGGGGACAAAGTAGAATAAGCAGCAGCTCTCTGGTGCTGTGTGCTTGTACAGTATAGACAGCATCCATGTGCTGTAGTACACAAAGAAAGGGGGGGATTTTTACAAGCTAGCCAAATGATGAAACAAAATCCAGTCTGTTCCAACTGTGTTGAGGGCAAACACGGGGAATTGAAATCACAGCTAAACCTTTACTCTGTTATTTTTTACCCGCCTTCCCATGGACAGGTAAAACATATTGTCCATTGCCAGGAAACTGAGTGGACTTCCTGAATGTTTCACCCATAAAGCCACTGTACTGGATGTTCTCAGTATTAGATGTTCTGAATGCTAATATTGATTGACAGAACAGTGACAGGTAATGACAGACAGGGGTGGTCTTGCATGAACATAAATGTCATCTTGTCTAATTTATTGACACTGATACTTTATTCAGGTGATGAATTCTATGCAGTGGATATCACATTCCTACTTCAGAAGGGAGGAAAGAAAACAGGACAGAGTTGAGGAGAAATTAGACACAGACTTGTGCAGAGCATCCTGAGGGGGCAAGGCAATGTAATTGGCACAATAAGGCTGGCAGAGAGGCCCGGGTGGTGCCCAAGCAGAGGCAGGAGAGATTCCCTAAAGACAAGATAAAAGCGGTGACAGTAACCTAGCCACACGCAGTCTGCCTGATCTGCATTTGATAAAAATTTGAACACAGATACAACAACATGCTGACTGTCAAAAATGTGTAGGAAATGCTGGTGCACACAGTAACCTAGATTTTCTCAGCCACTGTGTTTATTATTTTATTGCTGTCCTCTGCTGGGTCAAGTAGTCTTTAGGCAACCTATCCACATTTATTAAACTGCAAATACGTGAGGAAGAATTTTCCTTGAAGGCTGCGATCCAAGAATCATATCTTTCATTTAATCCATATTTGAAAAATACAAAAGGTGAAGGTGTTAGGTTAAAACCCCTCTGCTTTCATCGGTTCTAACTTCTTTATATTCTTTTTATATGATTGTTCATTCTTCATGAATGTAAAATTACACCATGAAGAAAAAATAACATGAGGCCATTCATAAAAACAATAAATTGCCAATAATCCCTTCAAACGCGTTATTTTCAACATTATTTTTTTTATGGCTGATATAGCAGGATTTTCTGATATATTACACTATATGGGCAATGTACAGGCCATAAAAACATCCATAATGCAGTGCACAGAAGTTATTTCATAGAGTGAAACAGAAATATGCTTCTCAAATGTATGATTTCATCTGGCATATCCAGAGTAGAAGATACTGTTTTTCTGGCTACTCCCTGAGGTTGCATGAAATCTTCCATTCTGATGTTGAACATCTTGATAGTGTGAAAAATACCAGACCTGGGATTAAAGTGCCTGTAAACTTGACAACAAATTAACAATGTATACATGATATGTTAGTTAAGTATTCTCTCAATTACCCACCAAGATACCCCAAATAATGGTTATTTTTAGCTTTATTGCCTTTGTCCTCATTGTTATGCATAACATAACGACAAAATAAGACATGGATGTCACACAAGCATTTGCACGTGCCAACTGCCAAAAAACATGCTGCCACAGATATTACATACAGGAGTGAATTCATGTACATTGCAAAACATGGCAAAATCTTTAGTAGCCTTTTCCTTATATCTGAGCTGTACCAGCAAGTGTATTTTCTTCCCGCGAATGTATCGTGTGATTGTATAGGTAACTACATTGGTAATTTACTCACGGTAACACTATTGGTTTCTGTTGCTGGTAATAGCATTAACATTAACAAGCAAACCTTTTTCAACTGAAGCATGCTACTATGTTAGTAAGCTATACAAACCCGTTCTAGACAGGTATATGTGATTCATCTAGAAAATCACAGAATATGAAAAAGGGAGAAATGCTTGGAGAAACATTTCACAGCATTGGTGGGGGAACTGTGCTGTCACCGCAGCCATAAAATGATGAATTGGTAATCAGCAGAAAGCTGTCAAGAAAGCTCCAGGAATGCAAAATACACACTCTTCCCTTAACCAATATACACACTGCCCTTCCCTTAACCAATTGTTAATCAAATCACTATTAACTGTTTCCTGGTTAAGACATGTTTTTGATTCTGCATTGTTATTTGCATGAAAATAGAGAGAATGTGATGATTCAAACCCATAATTGGGCTTATCGGTGTCACTTTTGGTGATGATGTATCGTAATTTTTGGAACATCTATGCAAAATAATTTATTAGTAGTGCAAAAATAGTTGTCAATGTTTCCCATAGTGATAACACACTAAAACATACAATGTCAGCATAATTGCATGCTACTGTTCATTTAAACCTGTAGGGGTTAGTTTTGCAAACACAGATTAATTAAGCCTAGTCCTGGACAAGAATATCAAGCTTAATGAATCTCCATTTCAAAATTATAAAAATCCTTCTCTCAGATCCCCAGAAGGAATGTTTGCTAAAGCGGAGACAGAAAAGATGTGTCAAAGTGGTTAATGGAACTCCAAACTACAGAAAGGTCATGGCATGATAAAAAATATGACTTTTATGATTGTGTCTCATAAACAATCCACCTTATTACAGATTTTGCTACACACATCCATTCATTTTTGAAAGGTATGCTACCAAGTGGTTTTAAAGACATGTAGCCATTAGAAGTTAATCATTTTTAACCTAAAAAGGTCAGTTTCTATATGTTTAGCAGGGAAATAAATAAATGAATAAACAGGTGCATCTCTTAAAAATTTAATATTGTCGAAAAGTTTACAATAAATCCGTGATTCAAATAAAAAAGGGACACATTCATATATTCAAGAGCAGGGGTGCTCAATCCTGTTCCTGGAGAGCTACCATCCTATAGGTTTTCACTCCAACCCTAATTTTGCACACCTGATTCTAATAATGAGCTGGTTTAAAGCAAAATCTGGTTAGCCACAACTGGGGTTGGAGAGAAAACCTACAGGATCTCCAGGACCAGGATTGAACTGCCCTGTTCCAAAGTCATCAAATATATAGTGAAACATTTCCAGCCATTTTTCAATCAATCTTGATGATTACGGCTTACGGTTAGTTAATGGAAATAAAAAATCCAGCATCTCAAAATATTATAATAAAACATTTAAAATTCAGAAATATCGACCTGAGAATAGCTCTAATCAGCTAATTTACTCAAAACACCTGCAAAGGTTTCCTGAGTATGTTAATTTATGTACCCGATAGTTGGTTGGAGCTCCTTTTGCATGAATTACTACATCAATGTGGCGTGGCATGGATGCAATGCTGAGGTGTTATGGAAGGCCAGGTGACTTTGATAGCGGCCTTCAGCTGAATCTAGAATATATGAACATGTTACTTTTTTATTTGAATTATGGGAAAATAATAAAATCCAAAAGTAATAATATTTTCCACGGTATTCACATTTTGTGAGATGCACTTATATGTATGAATACAGCACTTGTGTCCCAAAGGAAGCAGTTGAGACCATCACCATGGGGGAGTTTTAGAGAACAGTCGTATATTGTGCTTTTAAAGTTGTTTATATTATGTATGTAACAATGATGGCCTCTCAGAACCGCATGTTAAAACTAAGCTATCCCTGTATAAATGATTAAAGGGTATCATTAAGAAACATTGCCTATATTGATATTATTTATTATAAGTAAAATCCCTATGGAGAAACTGAATGGGATGGAGGGATGAAAGAACACAGAAAGATACCATTGCTGAACTGCTATCACGTTTTCAAACTCATGAAACTGCTATCACATTTTCAAACATTGACTCTCAAAAACAAATCATTATGAAACATTATGCAGTTCCAAGTGAGCCCATCGGAAACCGCTGGCACTTGGACTATATTAGCTTTGCCTGCAATTTCAAATAAGACCACACCTCAGCTTAAAATGTCAGGAAAGATTCATTTGTAATTAGATACATTCTAATTATTAATGATTCATATATAAATTACAGACATACAGTAGCAAATCAATGTGTTTAGGCACTCTGATGAATAAGTAAAGATGGGTTAGAAGTTGCCATTATCAGACTGTTTTTAAAGAGCTCACCTTTTAAAACTATACTATTACAAACCGCATTGCAAGCTATCGCACTAAACTCTACTCTGTGTGTACACCTACATCTTTCCTAGGAGAAAAAGAGATCACCAAGTCTATAGAAGTCCAGTCGGAACGGGCACAGTCTGGGCAGGGTTTCTGTCGCCCGACCTTTTTGGCCCTGGAGGGCAAAGACCTGAAGCAAAGTGAAATCGATATGGTGACAGTCCTCGAAAACGCAGCCTGTATCCTAATTAGAGGTTAGTGTGTAGCAATACATTTTCTCTCTAATTGTGCTTTAAACTTCCTTCAGCAAACTGTTCCTCATTCAGAGTGGCAGAGTGCTCTGGCAAAGGGCAGCTTAAGGGGTTGCCCCAACCAACCTGTTGTTAATGACCCGTGATTTTGAAATTAATGAGAGAGCTGGAGCGCTAAGGGCAGTTAAAAGCAGCATTAGCCAAAAGCACAGTAAAAGCAAAGCTAGCTGCGTGGATTAACTTTTCATTACCCCTTCATTAGGTGAGCCTGAGGGATTAAAGGGACCCCTGTAAGAAATGTAGCGTGACTATACCGGGATGTGGGCTTACTTAAAGTGAGAATCAGCAGTTGATACTATAACAAAGCATTTCCCCTTGCCTGTTTGTATAGGGACTTGGCTGCATAAATTTGACAACTTGTGAAATCTACAGATAGAGCTACTGTATGAATTGCACCCATGTTATCAATATTTATCACTTGAACCATGTTTTTTAGGCATTTGTTTGAACTGAATTTGTTTACAAACATTGGAGTGAAACAAGCTGAAATGTTGGGTTCTGATTTGGCAAGACAGTTATCCTAAGCTGAATTATGATCTTTAACAATCGGTGGATAAATGTAATTCCTTTAACCTCTTCTCAAAGTGAAGGGAAGTATGAGGGAGTTAAGAAAAGTGATAGCACTATTAGCCCCACGATACTCTGTTTCCCAACATTCCCTGCTCCAGGGTTAAATGCAACCATTAACCTGCCATTAGCCAATGATGAGAAAAGGTCATTCTGGTTGAGTAGACGCTAGAGTAACTGACAAGACTACCGTTCCTGAGGAATTTGACCTTGAGAACTTGATTAAGTCATTGAAAGTAGATTTAAGGAGGCATTTATTATTCTATACACTGAGTTTCCCTCAGACTTGGATAGACACCACACCCCTGTAGCTGTGAAGACTGCGACAGTGCCAATAAATCCACTACGACTAAGATCTCCATTTAGCTTTGAATTTCATGCTCACCAGCATAATTTATTTATCAGGTTCCTCCTGATGACCCAGTCATGACATCTGCCAGGTCATCGAGAGGAATCAGAAAATGAAGCCTAGCTCAGCTGATGGTCGAATCCGTTAACGGCAACATCCAAGATAAAACACATTCATTTGCATTGTGGGAACCTCTGGTGTAATAGTTAAATACCACTTACCTGCTATAATGAGCCTACATCCGTATACTGTGGTCAAAATGAATTAGATCAGTTGCTACAGCAACTTCACTTCTGACAATCTGACATGAATCTATCAACACCTCATAGACAAAGATCAGGCAACCAAGTATGTCTTCTGTTTATCTTATTTCATTTACTTTTCTACCTTTTAATGAAGTGGATTTAAAACTCAGTTGACCATTAACTAATTTCACTCGTGGCATAGGAATGCTGACATGCAATTCCACTCATTATTTTGTTGGTGTGCGTTTGTGCATGCGAATATAAGTGTGCGTGTACATTTTGTGCATGACTTCCCATGTTTGAGATGACAAATTCTCCCCAGTGGGGATATCACATAATAAAAAAAGAAAAAGTACTGTACCAAAACATAATGAAATGAGAGCTGCCTTTTGTCAAAATTGAATAATGAAAATGATCCTGATAAATTGTGGATCTCTGCAATGAGGTGAAAGGTGACTCAAAAAGCTGAATTATGCCGTCAGTCCCAAGATTATATAGATCTAATTAGGACTTACATTTAATAAAAGTGTCTCCACGGTTCATATCTCCCTCAGAATTGCATTTATAAGAAAACAATAACTCATTGTAGAATTCTGAGTATTAGACAAATGGTATTGAAAAACGTTGAACTTAAAATCAGAGATATGCAATTAATTATGGTTTAATTATGTTTTGCAGTCATTCATTAGATAATTTTCTGTGCAAGTTTTGTATAAAGGTGTGAATGATGAGCAGCAACAAATTCTCTGTAATATAGCACCAGAACAAACTAAGGGACCACTGCACCTTTTTCTTTCTTTTTCAAAAATGGAAAGTAGGGTTTTTGAGTGAGGAACAAAAGCATTCAATTGGCAGTGGTCCCTAAATTTTCCCTTCACTTAAAACCTAACTTTCCAACTTTTTTGGAAAGGAAAGTAACAGGTGCAGTGGTCTCTTATTTTATCCCGGGGCTGTATATTTAAACACTCAATAAATATCTTATTTGTTTATATTTCTTCCTGACTAACAGTCCCTGCTCTTGCCAGCTGCTTGACTGAAACTAATGTCAGCTAACACAGCTAGCAAGATGGTGGATTACATTCTAACAAAGTGAAACAAACAAAACACATATAACGCTAGGCTCTGCTTAACTTCATGTGCTTTGTGTCATGTTCTTTTTTTACTCACATCTAGGCAATTCACACAACTTTTTGTATTCTCAGGGCTACAGTAAATCAGGGATGTCTGTAAACCCTATTCAATATACTTTAACCAGAGTAACCATTGCAACACAAACTTTCTAACTTTTTAAAGACGTAGGGCTGGGCAATATTACCTAAGACGTATATCATGATATATATATATTTTTTGATACATTATGAATTACAATATATTTATTTGTATGTATGTATGTTTGTATGCACTGCTCAAAATAATTTAGAGAACATGTGATCATTAAGGTATAACACCAAGTCAGTTAAACTTCAGGGATATCAATCTGTCCAATTAAGAAACGTAAGCGAATGTGAATCATTGCTCTCACATGTGCTAGCCAACGGTGCCCTGACTGCTGTTAGGTACTGGGATGAAATCTTACTCTGGTGCAGCGGGCCATAGGTTCTTCCTGGTGCAGGACAATGCCCGGCCTCATGTAGCCAAAGTGTGTAGGCAGTTCCTGGATGACGGAGGCACTGATGCCATTGAATGGTCCTCACGTTCCTCAGACCTGAATCCAATTGAGAACCAATGGGATGTTACGTATCTGTGCATCCGATGCCGCCAAATAGCACCACAAAGTTTGCAGCATCTCACTGATGCCCTGATCCAGGTCTGGGAGGAGATCCCCAGGACACCATCTGCCATCTCATCAGGAGCATGTCCAGACGTTGTCGGGGTGCATACAGGCATGTGGGGCCCAGACATACTAATTACATTGAGGTGCCATGGCAAAATTCACTTTGAATTACTTTTAGATTTATATTAAGAAGCATTAAAAAACAAATAGGAATAGCATATAACCAGTTGAACACCTTTTACGGGATCAATCAATGTTCAAGTTCACATAGCTGTCCAAAAACTAAATTAGCATTTTACCTTATGGATTATGTACCTTTGGAAAGGTTTTCAAAACCATAGCTTTCTACTTCAAAATGATTGGGCTACATCTCTACATTACAAGCCAAAGGTGTAATCTTAACATTACCCAAAATCTAAGGATGTGTTTGTCTATTCTGTTATTTGTGATTTATTCACATTTTTATTGCTTCAAAACATCATTGACAAATAAATGGAAATTTGAAATTGTTTAAAGACCTGAGAAAAGAGACATGGAAGATGAGAGAGATGTTGGGGGGTGAGCTGCAAGGTGTACGACATGTCGTTTACCTTTCGAAGGAAATGGAATGATCCCACATACCGGAGCCCAAATATAACAGGGCAGATGGAGGGGAGATCCCTCATGGACGATTACTCCTTGTCCCCAGGGCGATACTCAGCGGTGTCACGCTGCGGCCTGCTTTTTCTGACATTGGATGGCCACTAGACTTTGTCAGACATCCTGAACAACTCCTCCATGGCCTGGATGTCACTGCCCCTCCCCACCCAGAGGAACAGCGGAGGCTGACATGGAGGAATGGCACAGGGAGTTTTGAGCATATTCTGCCCATGTAGTAGGATTAGACCTTTCTATGTCTTGATTGTTCCAATCCACCTGCCCGTGGATTGCAGGTGATACCCGGATGTGAAGCTGACCACAAACCCCAGCCGGGACATGTATAACTGACGACCGCGGTCTGTTAAAATGTCCCCCGGAAGTCCATCCAGACGGAAACCCTGCTGAAATAGCATCTCAGCAGCCAGGAGGGCAGAGGGGAGGCTGAGTATCCTCTCCCATCTTGGAGAACCTGTCCACCACCACGGCGATGATCCAGTTCCCCTCTGCAGGTGGTAGGTTCATGAGAAAGTCGACTGACGGGTGTGTCCAAGGCCGCTGAAGAAAGTTGCTGGTATGGGGTCCTGTTTCCCTGCCTTCTGAATGTCCAAAATTAATGTCCCAGGAGACCGGACCCTGAATGCACGATGAGGGGAGTCTGTGAGTTCTCTTTCCTCTGCAGGGATTCTGGTGATTCCCAGCTCCATAAATTCTGGCTCCGGCTCCACCCATGTGGGCATGACATGGAAACAGCATCAGGCGGTCCTGTTCTCAGAGCTGCCTATCAATTGCAATTGCTTAGGCAATGAATGTGTCCGGCAACATGGAAACACTTACCCATGCCAACTCCATCTGGACCTCCGCCTGCAATCTCTAGTGGAAGGCTGTCCGAAGAGCTACCTCGTTCCACGCGCTGGACGCCGCCACTGTCTGAACTACGAGGGCATACTCCAAGGCTGTGCGTTTAACCTGCCTCAGACGCAAAAGTTGTTCCCCCTGTGGGAAAGTCGAACATTGCACAAAAATGAGCTATAAACCGGGACAACGCCCTCAGTTCCCCGGAAGCACTGTCCTGTAGCCAATTCATGGGCGCGCCCAGTGAGAGGGGACAATTTCGCGGTCACCTTCTCATAGTGGGAGACGTGCTGGTCCCTAAAATACAACTTGCATTGGAGAAGAAAGCCATGAAAACCCTCCGGATTGCCATCGTACTTCTCAGGCAAAGCTCTCCAGAGTTCCCTCTCCTGGGCTAAACTCCACACGACTGACCGGAGGAGGTGCCAACGCACCGGCAGGCTCAAGTGAGCTCAACTAAGCTCTGGCAATTGTGCTGCCAGGTGAGACATTATCTTGCAGAACGCTGACATTATGTTGCAACACGTTACAAACCTGGCAATCTGTCCCGCCATGGTGCAGAGTCTATCCTTGAGCTCCAGTGTCTGCCCCAAAGGACTGGGTTCTCCATTGTGCCCGCCCACAGCAGTGGCTAACAACAATCCACAGCAGTGGCTAACAAATACGATATGTAGTTAACTAATGAGTGAGTAAAAACAGATGCATCATCAGGGTAAGCTCCTGCCATCACTCTCTAGCTGGTGATTACTACACCGACAAGGTGGGGAGCCGGATTAAAAGAAGACATGCAGTGCCACGTGACGCAAATGTCACAGTATTTTAAATTATATACTAAATGTTATATGCTATTCTACAGTACAATTGCAATGGTTAAACCTTAATTAGTCTACCCATTAAATATACTGTGCTTTGCAGATGTATTCAACCCCCTGACCAACTATCTAATTGTGTGAGTTGTGTGGGTTTTGTCCAGCCTGCGCTACCTGGTCCAACTCCCTCTGTTTAACAGCTTTCATCTATGTATTTTATCAACAACTAAAAATAGCTCTAAGATACAACTTGTAAAGGCTTAAGCCTATTTATTTATTTATTTAATATTATGGCACATTTAGTCCTCCATAGAAAACAAGTCCTTTGTCACCAGATGTATTTTTGATTAAGTAACATTGGCTAAGACCAAGGCTCGTTTTACCACATTTGATTTAGCTAACGTTACTGGTTAGCTAAAGTTAGCATTAGCATGATGTTATTGTTAACTAATAATAACATCATTAATTATATTTTTATTCCTTCTGCTTGGTATTCTTTTTGATGAAATTATCATTGCCAAGTTGTACTAAATAGTTCCAATAAATAGTGTGAAAGGTTGAAACAATCCTAAGCGGGACAGCATGAAATGATACACAAAGACTTGACTGCAATAAAAAACGAATAGGAACCAGACAAGCCTAGTTCAGCCGGCCCACAATTAAAAGTGATAATCACTGGATTCAAGCCTGGGTCTCCCATGTGAGAGGCTGTGTTTTTTAACTACAATGCCACGTGTTTGCCAAGTGTCAGTATAGCATCTCAACAGATCATTTTGTCACGCATTAACACCACACCAAGTTTGAATATTTCGCTAGACAACATGAAGCATTGATTTTAACCAGTGTTTCCCAACCCTGCTCCTGGAGGCATACCGCCCTGCATGTTTTAGATCTCTCCCTGCCTTAACACATCTGATTCAAATGATTAGCTCATTATCAAGTCCTTGATGAGGTACACCAGGTGTGTTAGGGCTGGGAGAGATTTCATTTCATAGCACAAAAACATTACTTCTTCTTTCATTTGTGAATGACATTGATACAAATCTATCAATTTAGGTGACGATAACTGACATTCTCGTCAACTGAAGAAATGAGAGAAACCTGTACACTTAACTGCCCAAGAGGTTGTGATAAAGCTTATACCCCAACAAGCACGCACAGATGCGAACTTTAAATATCCACCAGAAATAGTTTGTTTAGGCTTACTGTAACATAACTGCTGAAGGCTGTAGCCAGCAAAGCTTTTTTCTATACAGAACAAAAGCTCATGCATAAATTGTTTTGGCTCTGACAAGATTCAAACGCGGGACCTATCATTTGCAGGGCCGCTTCTCTAACCACTACGCTATTTAACAAGGGGCCTCATTCACTCAGTAAGAGACATTTGCTCTTCTTGGCCAGCTCCGCTTACACGGTCCGGCAATAAGGAAACTGTATTTTTTGTGTTAATCTTGGTTTACGTTCTCCTTTCAACCCTCCCCCAGGATAGTACAAACAAAGGCAAGTGCAATGGTATTTTTAACAAAAAGACAGCTTCAACTAAGCATATCAGAGGTAACCAGTAGCATTAAGAAATTCAGCAGAGCCTCCTGCTTTCAAACACTGCCTTCTTCTGCACCTTCAGCCTGGTCTTCAAGAGAGCAAAACATAATGAGTTAATTGGCCTCCGGTGAGCTCATACTGTGCGACAATTCTGAGGCCTGCCTCTAGAATACGGTACAGTCAAACCGCTTGATTCAGCTGATCCCTCACAATATTTGCATATTTTAGCAAGTCATCTTATCTCAATGCCCCTACAGCATAATTTAAACAACAAAGTAATTAACCCCTCTTCAAAGTCATCAGCCCCTGATCAACTTTTGTGAATCAAAATGGCTGCTATTATCAATCTTTAAGAAGGTTTGAGTAATGAGAAACCCTCCTACTCATGTTTGACTTACATCAGACCAACATAGCAATGTTAACAAACCAAAACTTTGTGCTGAAAAAAAAAGTTATTTTATATAGCAGGCGTGTAGCAAATAGTAGAAGATAGTGAAGAAGTAAAAGTGGATTACAACATTTCCAAATGCAAAGTCGGATAATTTTCCCGCAACCAAAAGTATTTAGTTGGTAACACAATAGTGAACTAATAATTACATTGAAAATGTCAATTTTAAAAGGTTTACTCTATGTGCTTATAACAGTGTCCTGATCACCCAAACTGATCACCCAAACTCATCATGTTGAGTTTGGTTACAGAGAAAACTGCTTTCCACAATAGCATGACCTCGGCTATGGACGACGACAATGCATTATGAAAATGTGTTTAAGCATGTTATATAGTGTTCCAAAGCACCTGAATGCTCTGGTGCTAATGACTGGGATTAAGTGCATAGCTCTATGCTGTGAAATAAGTATAGATAAAGAACAACACATTTAGAAAAGAGTGGATTCTAAAATGTTCAAAGGTTTTTGTCTGAAGGAGAAAAAAAAGTTGAATTAATGAACACATCAAACCCACTCACTCATAAAATAACTAAAGTGCTTTAGAAAGAGGAATTGAACACCCATGGCTTTATAGTATTATAAATCAAATTTTAAAGACTTTAGCTCCCTGGATGCATATCATTACATGCTTCGGATTTCGGTCCCTTCAGCGTATATAGATCAAGGTCCTCCAGGATCATATATTCGTAAGTATGCTCAATAGTAAAAAAATAAAACTAAATGTACATATTCTAAGCTACTTTGGGATCTTGAATGTGCCCTGTTCTCTTTCGTTGTTTTTGAGCATAGCCAATCCATTCCCCATTATCGTTTGCACCTGTGTGTCGTTGTGCCCCCTATATTATGTTTGCTATCAGTCCTTGTGAGGTATTGTTTTTATGTACAAATCTACTCAGCCTTCTCTTCCCGAGCATTCGAACCTGATACTGAAATACGCCTACTTTGAAATCCTGACATTTGCCTGCTTACCGACTGCCCCTCTGGATTTTCCCTCATGTGCTTCTGCTTCCTACCTACAACCTTTGCCTGCCTACCAACCGCATCACTGGATTTCGCTACAGCCTGGTCCCTTTTTCTCTGCCGTATCCCAACTACGGTGAAGGACCTGCAACGCTTCCTTTGTTTTGTGAACTTCTATCGCCGCTTTATCCGCAAGTTCAGCAGCATAGCCGCCCCTCTCACAGCGCTGACCAGTCCAGGGAAAGGGCGCCTCCTCCATTAGCCCAACACGGCCAACACCGCGTTTAACATCCTGAAGCGCCTGTTCAACTCCGCCCCTATCCTACGACAGCCAGATCCTACCCTTTCCTTCATCCTAGAGGTAGATGCCTTGAAAGTGGGGGTAGGGGCAGTCCTCACACAGCGGCTGGGCACAACCCCCAATGTGCATCCGTGTGCCTTCTTTTCAAGAATGCTATCGCCCGCTGAGAGGAATTAAGATGTCGGCAACCGGGAACTCCTTGCCATGAAGCTGGCCTTTTTAGGCGTGACTCCCTGGTTCTCGCCATGACTTCCTGATCCTGACTGACCACCCCAATCTCGAGTACCTGCGAAGCGCCAAGCTGCTGAACCCCCGACAAGCTCGTTGGGCACTTTTCTTTACTAGCTTCCACTTCACCGTAACCTACATACCGGGTAAAAGAATG
Organism: Esox niger; assembly: GCA_016801105.1. NCBI lineage: Eukaryota > Metazoa > Chordata > Actinopteri > Esociformes > Esocidae > Esox > Esox niger. Next base: position 7,457 of record JACXGJ010007066.1, on the reverse strand, counting down.
TAAAAACCGACTCCTTGTCTCGTCTGTTTGACCCTCCTTCTTCTGTCCCAGAACCTGAGACCATACTACCACTAACTTGTGTTGTGGGCTCCATAAAATGGGACATTCTGTCTGCAATTCAAGAGGGACTCTGCACCGATCCCACACCTCTGGATACCCCTACAGGCAAGACATACGTTTCTGCTGCTGTCAGACCCCAGTTGATGCAGTGGTGCCACACCTCTATGGGCTCCAGTCACCCTTGGATTTCCCGGACCACCGCCTTGATCAAGCGACAGTTTTGGTGGGCCTCGTTGGCAGCAGATGTTCAGGACTACATTCTCTCCTGCCCTGGCTGTGTCTGGTTTAAGTCTCTGCGCCAGCTGCACTCTGGTAAGCTGGAATCACTGCCTGTGCCATACCGCCCTTGGTCCCATATCGCAATGGACTTACCAATCTGCCAGAATCATCCGGATTCACCACCATTCTAGTTATCGTAGACCGGTTTTCCAGGATGTGCCATCTTGTCCCGCTTCCTCATCTGCCTACAGCGATGGAACTGGCCGAGTGCATGTTCCAACAGGTGTTCCGACTGTATGGGATCCCAGAGGACATAGTGTCCGACCGGGGCCCCCAGTTCATCTCCAGGGTATGGCGTGCATTCTGTGATTGACTGGGGGTCTCCATTAGCCTATCCTCTGGGGATAGGCTAGATGCAGTGAGTATGTCTGGGCAACAGCCCACAGGCAATTTCGACTAGCATCCGCAGCCCAGAAGCGATTTGCTGCCCGTCACCGCCGACCCGCTCCTCTTCTTCATCCTGGGCACTGGGTTTGGCTCTCCACCCGGGACATCCGGCTTCACCTACCCATAAAAAACGGAGTACTCGGTTCATTGGCCCTTTCAAAAGAGTCTTCAGAGTCCCAGCCAGTATTGGATCCACTCCATGTTTCTCTGCTCAAACCTCTGCAGTACTGTCCGAGCTATCCTCCCTTCGCTCGCCATCCTCCTCCTCCGCTGGATGTCTGTGGGAAGCCCGCACACGCCATCCAGGGCATTCTGGATTCTTGGTGCCCCTGCTTGCCGTCATGTCCCGCACTCCCCCCCTCTAGTCTTCTGTGGTGCGTCCGCAGTCCGCGCCTTTGTGGGGGTCCTGTGAGATCTTGAATGTGCCCTGTTCACTTTTGTTGTTTTGAACGTAGCCTATCCATTCCCCATTATCATTTGAACCTGTGTCTCATTCTGCCCCCTATATTAGTTCTGTGTTTGCTGTCAGTCCTTGTGGGGTATTGTTTGTATGAGCAACTCTACTGAGCCTTCTCTTCCCGAGCATTCGAACCTGATACTGAAATACGGCTACTTTGATGTCCTGACCATCGCCTGCCTACCGACCGCCTCTCCGGATTTTGCTTCAGTCTGGTCCCTTTTGCTCTTGCATTTGTTCCTCTTAATTAAAGAGTCCTGCGTTTAGATCTAGTCCTCCATCCAACTTGTCAGTGTGTTATCATTACAGCTACAAAATGGGTCTTGCAATCTTACAAAAATGTTGTATTTGCAGTGCAGCTATTTTAAGCCAGGTGTGTATTAAAACACATTAATGCACTGATGAAAATACCAGACACTCCTTGCCACCAGTTGTACAGTACAAAGTAAAATGTTGTAATATGCAATTAACATTGCAGGGAGTTGGTAGAGAATATGAGAATATGAGAAATTATATATTGAATGAGAAAAATAAGAGATTAATTGTAACAAGGATATAGAGAGAAAGAGGGAGATATAACAAATTGCAATATAAGTAAAGCTTTATTAAACTTTCCAAAACGCATGCATATCCTCCTTTAAAGCACCTGCATTCATTTTGAAAATCGTCAGTCTTGCCATTTAGTGGTATGGTTTCTCCATGATCCTGAAGGCAAATTGAAATCCTTCTTAATATTTAAAAGAACAAGATAGGGACAGAGATTTGTGACCAAGGTCTGCAACCCATTGACCCCACCAGAGGCAGGTTATCTTTCCTGATGATGCTCTGCCAGTTGCTGTTTGTTTTCAGGTCTCGTATTAAATGTCATCTACAGAAAATAATAGCCCTATTTTCTATGCTATGTGTTTTGTCTTGCTTGTCTTGCTATTGGAGTACCATTCAGTGAGTTTGGAGGTATTTGCTTTCATTAACAAATGTTTGTTTACACTTCCTGTTATCAGCAATTATATCATCAATGAAGACAAGTAAGCCAGTTCCAGTCACCCATACAAGCTGAAATGAGAGTGCATGCAGAATTGGCCCAAGATCCCATCTGATGTGTTCTCCTTTATTGTGTAAATGTTTAGGATAAGTCATAGTCCTTGTACAAAGTACTGAAAGAAACGTAAAATATTTAGAGATGGGTTTTTTGAGTGTATATCAATAAACGCATGAATTGCAACGACCAGTAAACAGGTAAAATCTATTTTTACATTCAAATAAATTCTAGATTACATGATGATTCAAAACATTGTGTCATACCAAAACTGGTAGGACTATCTCTTAGTGGTCTGATTGTCCTAATAGCTAAAACCAAGCTTTTACTGGCATCTATCTCCCAATCTCAAACAGTGTGAAGCATTGTTTGCTCTCAAAAACACTATTGGCAAGTTCTGCTGCCTGTCTGTAGTAGCGGGGGAGGCCAAGAGGAAAGAACAGAGAGAGGCGAAGGAGGAGGTGTGGTGACAGATGCTCACAGAAGCAGCAGCCCAGAGATGAGTGCCATAAACACAAACAGGAATTCAAAATTCCTTTGAGCAGTTTTAAAAAAGTAGCATAATTTGTAGCTAGACTTTTACCATTAAAATGATTCAAAGAGGTCTGAAAACATGTTAAATCTAGTGAAAAATCTGCCTAATTGGCAAGACTGAACATAGGAGCCTTTGTATGGGGTAAGCCGTGAGCAATTGCTTTAACCATTCTATCTGAGACAGAAATAACTCTGTACTACTAAAAAAATGGTACCCTACCACAAAATGTATATTTATGAATTGATTCTTTCTTATATATTTGAAGGGGTCTGATGAAAGCTGAACTTGGGTAGAGTTACCTGTTACTCATCAGATGTCCTTGTATTCACTAGTAAACATGGTCGTTTTTGGTATCTCTTGATGAAAATGTCTTCCATAGTCATCACAATTTAGCTTACAGTACAGTATATCTACAGTGCATAGAATTATTGCCCCCTTGGTAAAAATAAAGAAAAAAGGTTGATATATCAGATATATCAACTCAAAATATTCATACAGTGCCTTGCAAAAGTATTCAAATCATTTATTTTATTTTACAGAAATACAAATGGTCTGTTTGACATTTAATTTTAGAAATCTGGCACTCAAAATCAATTGTTGTATGTACTGTTTGTATCAACTTGGCACTCAGTGACAGAGGACCTTTCATCTTGGCAGATTTGCTCCAGGTTGTTCAGGTTGATTTGATGATACTTCTGCACCAAACTTTTAAAATGGTGATGATTATTATCACCTCTAAAGATTATTAATAGTGCCATAGATTCCCCCTGTGATTAAGATCAGAACGTTGACTTGGCTGTTGTTTTATTTAAAACAGTTATACAAAATAAATTAATGTTAGGAGGCAGTGGTTTAATTTAGAAAGATATTTGAATGAAATGTTTTAAACTGTTATCTATTGCTTGCATAGGTATTTAACCCCATACACTTTCATATTTGGTGGAGCCACATTTCAGTAATAACTTCAAGACTTTTGGTAAGTATATATTTCCCAGCTTTGCACGGTGTTGGAGGGATTTGGGCCTGTTCTTCTTGGTAGATTAGCTCCATGTTGTTCAGGTTGGATAACACTTGTGGTGTAACGTTGAATGAAGCAGGACACAAGTGCAGGGAGAACAGAGGACATTTTAAAACATAATCCAAAACATGACAAAATCAAAAGTAAACGACAGGAACAAATGGAACGTTACATTTAAGAAAACCAATACAAAGACTGACAGGATACAATGAGGAAGCAGGAACTTAAATACAGTCCGTGATTTGGGAAAACAGACGCGGGCAATAGTTAGCGAAAAAAACCTAGAGGGAGGCTTTCAGATGTCATCAGTAACACTGTTTTTGCCAACTCAAGATCAATTAGAGTTGGATCACAATAATCAATTTTTACTGCAGTGATTGGTAATTATTCTATGTTGTTTTTGGAGAGGGAGGACATGAGGTGCTGAGCGAGAGAAGGCAATTCCTTTTAATGTTCTTCCTTCCAAATAACTGAACAGAAAACAACAAAAAGAGGGGTACACCGCAAACTAAGGCACATAGTACAACAAGCTATCTCCAAACACAACTGGTACAAACAATGATCCACAAATGAAGTCAAACAAAGGCAGCGTAGCTGCCTCTAATTGGGGACAGCCAAAACTGCAGCGCAGAGATGCCTAGAGGCCCCGGAGCAGGAAGCGGCACCAGGACTAGTGACAATCAAAACTGCAGAGGCATCTCTACGGTTAGGTCCTGACTGTGGACCCCAGGCATATAAAGAAGCCTAAAGGCCCTCAGCCAGGACCTGAAAGTTGTGTAAACTTGAGATGCTCATGTAATTGGTCACAATCTGCCGCTGTTTCTTTTTCTCAAAGATTGAGGATGAATTCTGAAGGATCCTTATCCTTTTTTTAATTGAGGTAGCTTAGATGGCGTCTCCGCTCTCTGCCTCTACCTCCGGCAGACAAAGAACATCCTTTTCATCCTGAACATGGCACACTCCCCAGGTCTCAATCACCAGGCTTCTGAACACCTGTTTATCCCACCTGATGTTCATTAGTGTCCACTATTATGTTTGGTTTGTTTAATGCTTGCTTTGTGAGGTACTGTTTGTGTTGATAATGACATGCTAAGACAGTTTCTTGCAGTTTTTTCTAGTTTTAATATTCTCTAGTGTACTGACCAGCTTCTGCCTGTATCTCCAACTCTGTATTTAGCCTATCTGTTTTGTACCATTGCCAATCTGATCTCCTTGGACGGAATTCTGCCTGCCCCTGGTTTTTGCCTTTTGGAACATGGAATTGGAATTGGTTTTCCGTGTCATATTCGTTACAGTATACTGTAATCGTACTGATCCTACGGACACTTTCAAAAATGTTTTATGTGTGTTTACTGTACATTTTTGTGGTGTGGCAGGTACAAAATGACATCATTATATTCATGTTTTACTACTCTTCTGTCTTGAAATATTTCTGGCACAGTAGCTGTTAATTATCTACCTCTGATTCACCTGTTCACCTTGATGAGTAGTTAACATGTTTAATCAGATGTGCTAGCTCTGGAATGGATCAAATAAATGAAAGGGCTCCAGGTTTTAGAGGTAATTTCTTTTTGAGCAGATCATTCTACAGTGATGCAGAAAGGCATTGGGGGTATGGTGTATTGTTAAAAACGAGCTTGGCACATCTAAATGTTGGAGTGACATAGCTGTAGCCCTGGTATATTGTCCATATAACAGACATTTTAATGGTGACTTATTGCTACTATAAACTTGGTTACCACAGCTTTCAGTATATATATATTCAAACAGTATAGGCCGACCAGAGATTTGGGAACCCTGTCACTTGATGAATACAGATGTTGGCTTAGTGGAATGTTCTAGAGAGGAACATTCCACTCTCAAATCTGTTTGAATAAACATTCCTCAACTAAAACATTGTGTATATCTTTGCGTACTTTTTGTATTTACACCCCTGGTGATCCTAGTCATGTTGGGCAGTGATTTTAATGACACCCTTTACATTAATAACTAATTAACATAGTTGAGGTGAATTCCCTTTCATCTAAGAAGTGATCCAAGAGGACCTCAATCAACTTGTGCTGAAGAAACCATAATCTAGAGCATGTGGGGATCTGCACCCAGGGAGCTTCTGTCTTAAAATATGTATTTATTATGTTATAAAGCCACGGGTGTTCACTTCCTCTTTCTGAAGCACTATTTATTTTATGAGTGAGTGGGTTTGCTGCATTCATTGATTCAACAATGTATTGCTGTTTGTAAAATTATATGGGCTTCTTTCAGACACAATGAAAAATTCACACTGAGTGAATTGAATGTCATCTGTACACATGTTTTTCTTTTACTGACAGTCACATGGTAATCCTTCTGTTACCTTCTATCTAAAAAGTCTTACCTTGCAAACAAATAATTGTTTTCAGAAAATAAAGACTGGGTTTGTGCCAACTGAAACCGATAGAACAGTGCAACCCCTCCCAAATTGAAATGCGGCACACCTGAATTTTTTTATGGGATTGGTATTTATATGTTTGAGACACAGTGTAAGGTCACATATAGAAAACGTTAGGTACATTTCTTGGTTTTGGAGTAACTCTGCAACTTCATTGTGATCATCATGTGATTGTGCTTTTAAAATAATGTGCTTTTGAAATAATGCCAATCCATGTTAGAGTAAATTCATGTCTGTGTTATGTCTTTTCCTGCTCCTAAAATCTAAACATGCATTCATACCAACCATCTTTAACAGGGCGTTATGCTGTAATGAATAGTTTTTACCATGTTTTATGTCGTAATGAAGCTATGCTTCTCCAGTAATAGTGATTGGTTTGGACTGTTTTGAGCATTGTATAACCTGATTTGGCAAATGTTTCATATCAGATTTTACTCATTGGCAATTAACAGCTTAGTAATTCAGTCTCTTTAACATATCCAAATGTTAAACATTAAATTAAAGATGGTTTTAGAGCCATGTTCGAGTGGTAATTCTCCCATGTTCATGCACATATATGGCTCCCCACTGGGGAAATGGGTTCATTACCTGTCTCCACAATTCACTTCTGTATCTCCAAAAACCTACCAAAATTAAGTAAGGCGAGTGACTGTACACTCTCCCTTTGGAAAAGCAAATGTTTTTGGGAATCGAAATGAGGACACATTGCAAGGGTCGCTGTAATTGCTAAACATTTTAATTTAACTGAATGTGTAGAGGTTGACAAAATAAAAGGTCTGCCATTATCAGTAAGGAAATAGCTTAATATATTGGGAATGTCTCTCTTTGTATATATGACTCAATTCCCTTCCATAGAAAATGGTTTTAGGTCTTTGAATTTTAAAGGTCATATAACTCATCCATAGAGAATAAACAAAGATATTTGCATGTATATTAGAGCTACGTCTTACTTGCACCTTTTATGGTCTTTTTCAAGCCTAAAGCATTGCAGATTTATGCATCACTATACCTATAATTTATTGTGATTTATGATCTGGATTTAGTTGAAGGGGGAGAGGAGGGTGTCATGTCCTGGCTATGCCCCTAGCCATCTTTGCGCTGGCTGGGGCCATAGCCAGGACATGGCCTAAATAGGTGGCTCTAGCCACCTCTATGTGCTTTGGTTTCCCCAATTGGAGGCAGGTGTTCGTTATTGCCTCCAATTGGGGAACCTACTTATGTTGAATGTTTGTGCACGTAGTTGTGGTTTATTTTGGT
>JACXGJ010007065.1:0-31835 GCA_016801105.1 Esox niger | reverse complement strand
CAGCGCGGGGCGCAGGCTGCGGCTTCCGGGCAGCGCGGGGCGCAGGCTGCGGCTTCCGGGCAGCGCGGGGCGCAGGCTGCGGCTTCCGGTCAGCGCGGGGAGCTCGCTGCGGCTTCTGGGCAGCGCGGAGTTCCTGGGCGCGCTCCCACGCCCTGAATGCCAGTTGCATGACATCGTGCACGCTCCCATATAGCACCCCCCCAAAAAGTTCTTGGGGCTGCCTTTTTGCCGTTCTGCTTACCATGTCCATGTGGTGGTTTATTCTGTCATGAGTCTGGGTTGTGGACAGATTGGCAGAGGCAAAACGGTTGTGATAAAAGTAATCCATTCTTTAATGAGGGTAAGAACGAAACAAAGAAACAAACTTAAAGCAAACTTATGACTGGGTACTATAGTCTTCGGCTGCTAACCAAAATAAACCACACTAGTGTGGGCAAACACTCAACTTAAATAGGTTTCCCCAATTGGAGGCAATACACAACACCTGCCTCCAATTGGGGAGACCCAAGTGCATAGAGGTGGCTAGAGGTACCTCTATTGGCCACGTCCTGACTATGGCCCCAGCCAGTGCGAAGATGGCTAGGGGCATAGTCAGGACGTGACAAAATAGCTTTGGGGCAGTTTTCATTGCCATGTTCGCTTGCCCGGACCAAAGGAGGTCATCTTAAAACACATGAATCAATCAGAGATTCTCTCCATTTCAGCTCCATCGATGTGTATAAGGGTGACTCACCCTCTGATGCTTCCTGAAGTCCACAATGATGTCCGTAGTCTTGCAGATTTTGAGACAGGTTGTTGTCCTGGCACCATGTAGCCAGGTTCTTTACCTTTACATTGTTGGATATGAGACCCAGGATTGTTGTGTCATCTATGAATTTAAGGATGGTGTTGGAGCTGTGTGTGGCCACGCAGTCATGCGCACGCAACTCTGTGGGGTTTCAGTGGTCAGGGTCAGTGTAGAAGAGGTGAGTTTGCCCATTTTCACCACCTGGGTTCAGCTCGTAAGGAAGACAAGGATCCAGTTGCAAAGGCAGGTGTTAAGTCACAGGTTCCTAGGCTTAGTGGACACAATAGCGTTGAATGCTGAGCTGTTGTCTACAAACAGCATCATCATGTATGTATTGCCCGTTTTCAGGTGGGAGAGGGCAGTGTGTTGTCAGGGTAATGGCATCATCCGTAGATCTATTGGGTCGGCATTCAAATTGAAAGGAGTCCAAGGTGCCAAGATGGGTGGAGCAGATGTGAGTTCTGAATAGCTGCTTGAAGCACATCATGATGATGGAGGTCTGTGCTACAGGGTGAGTGTCATTCAGGCAGGTGAGGTTTCTTCATTACCGGGGCGAAGGTGTTCCTGTTTGAAGCAGGAGCGGACTTCAGATAGAGACAGAGAGGTTGAATATGGAGATGAAAACCTCCGCTAGCTGGTTAGCGCACCCCCTGAGGACACGTCCTGGAATGCCATCTGGCCCTGGTTACTTCCGAGGGTTCCCGTTCTTATAAGCTCTCCTCACATCAGCTGTCAAAGAATCAAGGGTAGAAGGGACCAAGGGTGGAGAGAGGGGATAGGTTGCCTCTACCCCAGAGGGGGAGATATCCTGCATCAGGGAGATGGAGGAGGAGGTGGTGGGAGATGGTGGAGGGATAGCTGTGAGGACAGGGAATCAATCATCGAGGAAATCAGTCAATAGATCCAAACCATCTGGTTGGAGGCAACGTTGTGAGAACTCTTGATTGGCTAAGAGAGTAAATTTCCTGTGTAGGGTCCAGTGTAATGGGCGGACTAGGGCCTGCCTGAACAGCCGCACTAAGACACTGGTAATCTGTTCTCTTCTTTCTCATTCTCCTCCCCTCTGCTTCTCTCTCTGCTCATGCCCCCTCATTCTATCTCCCATTGCCAATGATCTGATTTCAATTACGTTATAAAATGACTACCAGTAGTACAATTAAAAGTTAGCATACCCTGGCAGAAGTTGTTAAAATATGACTGTACAAACAAATATTTTATTTAAGGATAGTGATAATATGAAGCTATTCATTATCACATATTTGTTTGACTCCGATTTAAATCAGAACGATTACAGAAATCACCCAAAAAGCCCTGATCAAAAGGTGACATACATTTGAATGTTTGGCCTTGTTACAGACACCCAAGGTGACACACACAGGTGAAAATGGCAATTAAAGGTGAATTTCCCACACCTGTGGATTTTTAAATTGCAATTAATGGATGTGTATGGTCAATGAGTTTGTTAGCTCTCCCGTGAATGCACTGAGCAGGCTAGACACTTAGCCATGGAGAGCCAAAAATAACTGTCAAAAGAACTGCGTAACAAGGTAATGGAACTTTATAAAGATGGTAAAAGATATACAAAGATATCCATAGCCTTGTAAATGCTATTCAGTACTGTTCAATCACTTATTAGGAAGTGGAAAATTCAGGGATCTCTTCATACCAAGCGAAGGTCACATTGACCAAGATTTCATATATACATATTTAGTAAACTACATTAAGTTAACTAGACAACTTTGAAGAGTGTAGTCTACCCTTTTGTATGAAATGTTCAAATTTTTGGCAATTTCAAGCACTGTACAATATAATTTTAATATATTTGCACATACATTTAATTTTATTATCTTTACTATGTGTAATTATTTTGCATTCATTCATAAGTTTTTGTTGTATTCCTATTGCACCAATGTTTTATTGCAGTTATTATTATATATAAAATGTATTCTTTTTATCCTGTAGAATTGTTTGATTCACTTTTTGTAATTATTTTCTATAGTAGCATTGCCATGAATGAACCTGCAGTTTTTACTTTGAACTTATTGCCCTACTTTTAATCACATTTTCATTTTTATATGAGTAACATGTCTTTTTGTTACTTTGAGAAATAGTTTGTATACTTCAGAGAATGTTCTGCTTCTGTTACACCTTAATTGAACATATGCTTATTTGTATAATTGTACACATTCATGGTAAAAAACTGTGGCTGGAGAATAATTTGGTTCAATGGGGCGGTACGGGATAAAAGGGGGTTGTTACAGTGGTGAGGTGTGTGAGTCACGATATGTTCTGATTTACAATGCGGTGGGTTCCCTTAAAAGTAGGAGAATGGCTCATGCTTGCGCTGTTCCTAGTCAAGGTTCTTACTATCCTTGAATGTTAATAGTTCCTTTGCAGTTCACTTTTGTGAAAAGTCAAATTGGCATTATTGTGAAAGTTGTAAAGATAACTGGGACAAAAAAACAGGTGTATTTGGCACAGTGATACAAAATATATGGCAGTTCAGTACTACACAGTTGGTTTCTTAGCATGTCTCTGAAACTATACAGTCATTCTCCAACAGCTCCTTTGTGTGCATATACAGGTGCTGGTCGTATAATTAGAATATCATCAAAAAGTTGATTTATTTCAGTAATTCCATTCAAAAAGTGAAACTTGTATAATGTATACATTCATTCCACACAGACTGATATATTTCAAGTGTTCATTCCTTTTATTGAAGACACCTGGCGCCACACTCTAATCAGCTAATTAACTCAAAACACCTGCAAAGGTCTTTAAATGGTCTCTCAGTCTAGTTCTGTAGGCTACACAATCATGGGGAAGACTGACTTGACAGCTGTCCAAAAGACGACCATTGAACGCTTGCACAAGGAGGGCAAGACACAAAAGGTCATTGCTAAAGAGGCCGGCTGTTCACAGAGCTGTGTCCAAGCACATTAAATTAATAGAAAGGCAACGGGAAGGAAAAGATGTGGTAGAAAAAAGTGTACTAGCAAGAGGGATAACCGCACCCTGAAGAGGATTGTGAAACAAAACCCATTCAAAAATGTGGGGGAGATTCATGAAGAGTGGACTGCAGCTGGAGTCAGTGCTTCAAGAACCAACACGCACAGATGTATGCAAGACATGGGTTTCAGCCTTGTGTCAAACCACTCTTGAACCAGACACAGTGTCAGAAGCGTCTCGCCGGGGCTAAAGAAAAAAACGACTTGACTGCTGCTGAGTCTTCTAAAGTTATTTTCTCTGATGAAAGTTAATTTTGCATTTCCTTTGGAAATCAATGTCCCAGAGTCTGGAGGAAGACAGGAGAGGCACAGAATCCACGTTGCTTCAATTCCAGTGTAAAGTTTCCACAGTCAGTGATGGTTTGGGTTGCCATGTCATCTGCTGGTGTTGGTCCATTCTGTTTTCTGAGGTCCAAGGGTCAATACAGCCATCTACCAGGATGTTTTAGAGCACTTCATGCTTCCTGCTGCTGACCAACTTTATGGAGATGCAGATTTCATTTTCCAACAGGACTTGGCACCTGCACACAGTGCCAAATCTACCAATACCTGGAATAAGGACCATGGTATCCCTGTTCTTAATTGGCCAGCAAACTCGTCTGACATTGAACCTATAGAAAATCTATGAGGTATTGTGTAGAGGAAGATGCAATACACCAGACCTAAGAATGTAGAAGAGCTGAAGGCCACCATCAGAGCAACCTGGGCTCTCATAACACCTGAGCAGTGCCACAAACTGATCGACTCCATGCCATGCCGCATTGCTGCAGTAATTCAGGCAAAAGGGGTCCCAACTAAGTATTGAGTGCTGTACATGCTCATACTTTTCATGTTCATATTTTTCAGTTGGCCGACATTTCTAAAAATCATTTTTTTGTATTGGTCGTAAGTAATATTCTAATTTTCGGAGATACTGAATTTGGGATTTTCATTAGTTGTCAATTTTAATCATCACAATTAAATGAAATATATCAATAAATGAATATAATATCCAAGTTTCACTTTTTGAATGGAATTACTGAAATAAATCAACTTTTTGTTGATATTCTAATTATATGACAGGCACCTGTATATGAGGTATAAGCAGCTTACTGACAACATTCCCCTATTAACACATCAACTACTCCCTTGATTTACATGTAGCAGAAACATACCTAAAACTACTTTCTGGAGCAATTACAGTTAAGTGCCTTGATTCAGGGCTTTTACAGACTCCGGTCATTTGAAATATACCGTGGGGAGAACAAGTATTTGACACACTGCTGATTTCGCAGGTTTTCCTACTTAAAAAAGGCATGTAGAGGTCTGTAATATTAACCATAGGTACACTTCAACTGTGAGAGACAGAATCTAAAACAAAAATCCAGAAAATCACATTGTATGATTGTTAAATAATTAATTTGCATTTTATTGCATGACATAAGTATTTCATCTCCTACCAACCAATAAGAATTCCGGCTCTCACATACCTGTTAGTCTTTTCTTAAAGAAGCCCTCCTGTTCTCCACTCATTACCTGTATTAACTGCAACTATTTGAACTTGTTACCTGTATAAAAGACACATGTCCACACATTCAATCAAACAGACTCCAACCTCTCCACAATGGCCAAGACAAGAGAGCTGTGTAAGGACATCAGGGATAAAATTGTAGACCTGCACAAGGCTGGGATGGGCTACAAGACAATAGACAAGCAGCTTGGTGAGAAGGCAACAACTGCACAATTATTAGAAAATGGAAGAAGTCCAAGATGACGGTCAATCTCCCTCGGCCTGGGGCTCCATGCAAGATCTCACCCCGTGGGGCATCAATGATCATGAGGAAGGTGATGGATCAACCCAGAACTACCAAACAGGACCTGGTCAATGACCTGAAGAGAGCTGAGACCACTGTCTCGAAGAAAACCATTAGTAACACACTACGACGTGATGGATTACAACCATGCAGCGCACACAATGTCCCCCTGCTCAAGCCAGCACATGTCCAGGCCATCTGAAGTTTGCCAATGACCATCTGCATGATCCAGAGGAGGAATGGGAGAAGGTCATGTGGTCTGATGAGACAAAAATTGAGCTTTTGGGTCTAAACTCCTCTCGCCGTGTTTGGAGGAAGAAGAAGGATGAGTACAACCCCAAGAACACCATCCCAACCGTGAGGCATGGAGGTGGAAACATCATTTTTGGGGATGTTTTTCTGCAAAGGGGACAGGACAACTGCACCGTATTGAGGGGAGGATGGATGGGGCCATGTATTGCAAGATCTTAGCCAACAACCTCCTTCCCTCAGTAAGGGCATTGAAGATGGGTCGTGGCTGGGTCTTCAAGCATGACAACGACCCGAAACACACAGCCAGGGCAACTAAGGAGTGGCTCCGTAAGAAGCATCTCAAGGTCCTCCAGACCTGTACCCAATAGAAAATCTTTGGAGAGAGCTAAATTTCCGTATTGCCCAGCGACAGCCCCGAAACCTGAAAGATCTGGAGAAGGTCTGAATGGAGGAGTGTGCCAAAATCCCTGCTGGGCAATATTTAAAAATCTTACAATGTGATTTTAAGATTGTAAGAGTTTTAGATTATGTCTCTCACAGCTGTGTATCTATGATAAAAATTACAGACCTCTACATGCTTTGTAAGAAGTAAAACCTGCAAAATCTATGTGGATATGTTGAAAAGTGTTGGTGGAAAAAGTTACATGCTAGTGGTGACTGACGGACAGTTTCAGCAGATGGGTAGAAGCATTTTCTGACAAGGGAAGTGATTCCTAGATTTGGCCTCCATACAAAAATCAGTTCTGATAATGGGTGAGTGTACTGAAAGAACACTGTGACAGGTGGTACAGCCCCTCAGGATCAAGCAGAGGCTGGGATGTGTCTACCATCTTCCGATCCAGAGGATGGTTAAAAGAGTAAATGGCACTTTAAAATAAACAAGATTTGTGCTAGCGCTAACCTAAATTGGGTTGATGCTTTGCCACTAGCACTAATACTACATGCAGGCTAACAGAATTAAGAAAAGACTAACAGGTATGTGAGAGCCGGAATTCTTACTGGTTGGTAGGAGATCAAATACTTATGTCATGCAATAAAATGCAAATTAATTATTTAACAATCATACAATGTGATTTTCTGGATTTTTGTTTTAGATTCTGTCTCTCACAGTTGAAGTGTACCTATGGTTAATATTACAGACCTCTACATGCTTTTTTTAAGTAGGAAAACCTGCAAAATCAGCAGTGTGTCAAACACTGCATGTAATGCTTTCAGGTTGACCCATGCCTGTGCCTGTACTCAAACGACCCTCCTCTGGAACAATTACAATTGGAGCTCAGAGAGTATATCAGACCACTAACATTGCATTACATTAGGTTGTTTACCAACTGGAAAGTGCATAAGTACCAGAACCAGAGGACAACCAGCCCCAAGCATTGGTGCCAGAAGACAAGTTCAACATCAGGGTCTTCCGGAGGAGGTGGGATGAGCCAAGATGCGACAGTCCCTTCAAGGTTGTCCAAGCTACACCGTCAGCGATATGAGTAGAGGGCAGCAACACCTGCTACCACCTCAACCACTGTACCAAGGTCCCACAAGACGCAGGGCAGAAACCACATAAGAATTGTAGGGAAGATGAAGATGCTAATGTTCCAAGTGAGGATGAGCAAGAAGAGGAAGGAGCAGGATCTCCCCTGGGGCAACCGATGAACCTGCAGCACTAAGGTCAGCGAAGGAACCGGAGTCTCCTGGAGAGGGGACGTCCAGCAGAGGTGTGCGGACTACTGTTGGATTGGCTTAGAGATATTGCTGATGCCATCAGCCCAGGAGATGACAGAGGAGCACCTTTTACTAGCGACTCCACTGGGCCAGAGAGTCCAGGAGAAGAGAGCAATCATCAGAGAGCAATTCTCCACCATCAACATCGCCGACTTGGGCTGGGGGTGATATTCTGACGCAGTCTACTGACATGACCGACTCAGATATTGAATTAGCCAGCAGCGCTATTAGCAGTGGTAATGCCATTTCAAACCGCCTGGCTAGCGATAATAGAAGAAGGACGGCGAGGGTGATGAATTTGGGCTTGTGGTGAGAAAGGGGAATGTGGACCCACTGGTAGGGTGAAGCCAGAGTTTGTGAGACATTTTGTGCTATTTAGGCGGCAGGAATGTAGTGTGAATGCAAGACCAGATGTACACAAAATGAAATCTAGACAGATGTCTGACGAGGAAGACCCTCATGCAGCAATAGTAGAGCACGGTATGATAGAGAGGCTAGGAGACACATGGGGAACTATATAGAGAAATAGATTGTAAGGAAATTGATGCTTTTATTCCATGGGAACAGCCAAAGGACAAAACTAATAGTCAGGTCCGCAACAAAGGCACAGTTTTCTCAAAGATAGTAAGGTGAAGAAAAAGCTACTGCATGGAGCACACTCAGAGCCAGAGGAGTGGTAGTCCCAGGAACGACAAGCGATCAGGCACAGAGAAAAAGAATGGGAAAGAATGGGAAAGTTTTATGTAATTGGGCAGATAGTGTTCAGCATGGTCAAACAACTTGGACAGAAGGGAAGTGCACTGTTACCGTTGTAGAGGTATAAGGAAAATGAAAAATAGTGGTTGAACACAATGCTGAGAAACAGGGAATATTTCTTGAATAGAATATTTCTAGATTCCCAGACAGGAACACAGAGTAACTGATAGAATGGCAAAATCAGGAGTCCGGCTCGGGAGAAGAAAGCACTCTAGAAGAAGCAAGGCTAGCTTGTTCTGTCACCAAGGGAGAAACACCACCACCTGTGCCCACAGCACATCAAGTGTTGGCCCATGTAGTTACAACGAAGCAGGTGTTGAGCCCCAAACCCACAGAAGAGCAGGACTTGGTTCCCATATGTGTGTAGTGCTGATGGTCTGTCTAAAACTTTAAATTTTTTCACAAAAGAAAACACAAATTCATTTCATTTCACAGTGGACATGAGTTCTGATGCTATCTGCTTTATTTGATATTTTTCTTAATCATTCCCGATAAATGTTGCTGTCTGGCTCTGCGTAACTCATTGTTGAAGCTACCAAGGCTTTGTTTATAGATGTCATAGTGAATTTGAAGTTTAGTTTTCATCCACTTACGTTCTGCTTTTCTGCATTCGCTTGCCATCATGGTGGTTCTTCATGGTGTTTTCTGTTTGCTCAAAGTTTTCTTTACCGGGGCAACACGATCCATGACATTCAATATTTTGACATTAAAATGATCAAGGAGAACATCAACTGACTCAGCACTTATTGTTGGAGAGATAGCTATGGCTTATACTGAGCCATATACTGAGCATTGATACTCTCATTAATGTACCTTTTCTTAATAATAACAGAGTTTACTGGAACATTCAGGCTGATAAGTGATTAAAAAGAGACAGAAATGATCAGACAGGGCTATGTCTTTAACCACGACATATTGAGACCTTTTGAGAACCAGATCTAGAATGTGGCCTTGAGTGTATGTATGCTCTTTCACATGCTGAGTGAGATCAAACGTGTCAAGTAGTGCAAAAAGTTATTTGGCATTTTTGTCTGTACTATTATCTATGTGGATGTTAAAATCCCCTGTAATAATAAACAAGTTATAATCAACTGATATGACGGAAAGTAGTTCTGCAAAATCATCAATAAAATTAGCAGGGTATCGCGGAGGTCTGTAAATGGTTAAAAACAAATTTTGGGGGTACCCTTCAATGTCTAACAGAGGTATTCAAAGAAGTAAAATTACCTAGTGTATTTTCTTTGCACTGGAATGTATCTTTGAATAAGGCAGCATTTTGTCCTTTCTTACCACTACGAAACGATTCATATAGACACATTTTTCAAGTGCTGTCTCATTAAGAATAGTAGCACTACAATCTTCTGTTAGCCACGTTTCAGTGAGAAACATAAAATCTAGGTTGTAAGATATTATAATGTCATTTACCAAAGAAGGATTGGTTGGCGAGAGATATGATATTAAGTAAAGCCAGACAGTTAACAGATTAGACAAGTTTACTTTATAAGTTGCACGGACATGATTCCTTCTATATTTTATCAACACAGGAATACAGATTCGGGGTCCTAGCTTGTACTCAAAACAGTCGGTATTGCTATTTTCACTACTGCAGGGACCCGAAGCACATCATCGACTGTATTCTGTGCTCTGTAGAAATAAAGGACAAGGTTGTTAATAATGTGGCAGTTGTCTAAGCAATCGTTTTAAATGGGGGGAGAGGTGGGGCATAGGGAGTGTGCTGGAGGGGGAGAGGTTGAGTTTGGTGGAGGGGTAGGGAAGGGGAGGGGGAGTGTGGTGGTGGGGATGATCGAAGTGGTTGTGCCCCCCTTTGGGAAAAGGACAACTTCTCAAAGCATGGGGTGATTTTGTTAGAGGTTCAGGAGGGGGGTGGATGCTTTGTCTATGAGTTCTGTCCTTCCTGCTTATCTTGTTTGGACATGGCATTCCAAGAGCGTGACGTATGTTGGCACCAAGCAGCCGGCATCCCATGATGTTTGGAGGAACCCCATCATGTATAAAGCGGTCTATACAGTTAAAAAATATATTGAAATGGCCAATAAATCTTATCCTGTGGTTGAGCCATGCTGATGTATTCAGCCCAAGGAGTCTGCAAAAAGATTCAATTCCATTTCCCAAGGTTGGAATGGGGCCAGAGATTAAAACATGTTGTTGAAAGTTGTTTATTTTCTAGTGTAGTTTAGAAAAATCCCTTTTGCTTGGATGTGTAGAGAGAATAACAGTCATCATTTCCGTTAGCTCTTTGACTGATGTGTCAGCCATGGTTAAAATGTCAGTCTTTGCCAATCTGATATGCTTGGTTATGTCATCCCCAATCAAGGTAGCATCAGGTTTATAGTTTGCCACGCTTCTTCTTTCTCTCGTCCTATCAGTGGTTCTAGGGCTATTTCTTGTATTTTGGTTAGCCCTAATACTAGTGTTGTGGTTTGCTTCCCTGGGTTCATTTACACACATTTCATTCCAAGTCAGTGGACGTACCTGTTTTGCAGTGAGAGTTTAGGTGGTGGATTGAGGGTTGGTGCTCTCTTATTTGATTTCTTGCTGGATTTGCCTCCGCAGCGCACAACGTCAGACCAAGTCCCTGCTGGAGTTGGTGACTTCGGTCTAGCCCCGGTGCTGTGCCAGTAAAATATGTCATAGGGGAAGGCTGGTATGAAAGTCTCTGCGGTTAATCCATTGGTGTTAGCACATGTCCAAGGTAGTGTCAGCCAGGTCCGTGGCAGAGTGGTCTAGATTTGAAGTAATCCCTTGTATACCAATCTGTGTTTGTCTGTTAGCGTTTAATAGCTCGACCCCTAGAGTTGCTGCTACAGAGTCAATGAATTGTTCACTCTCACGTATTTCAAGCTGTGTTACCATCCCATTCATCCGCCCGCTCTGAAATTGCTTTGATCTATTCACCAGTTTTGACTGTGTTCTGTCAAGTACCGGGAAGTCTTTAGAGCTCTCTGGCATTGAGTTAGCCTGTTGTGCTATGTTAGCATTAGCATTTGTTGATTCACCTATGGGACAAGACCCACAGTCCCACCAGAGAAGCGCTCAGGTGACTAAATAAAAGAAAGAAAGACTGGCAAGAGGCAGGAATCAGGAGAGTTGTGTTATTCGACTAACAGGCATGAAAGCAGGAAGGCTGCAGTCACGGCCCAGTTACTTAGTTGCATCTCAGAGCAAACGCCATGGTCCGCAGAGAGCTTCTAAAGCATCTGAAGGATCTCATTGTTGAAAGATATCAGTCAGGTGAAGGGTACAAAATAATTTGATATAACATTGAACACAGTGAAGACAGTCATCATCAAGTCGAGAAATTATGGCACAACAGAGACATTACCAAAAGCTGGACGTCCCTCCAAAATGATGAAAAGACAAGAAGAAAACTGGTCAGGGAGGCTTCCAAGAGCAACATTAATTCTCTGACAGCTAGGGTTTCCAAATCCACCTGTCACTGTCTTGACATTTTGGCCTCTAAAATATTTATCCTGTATAGTGATTTATATTTTCTGCAGACTCTCAGCTACATGAAGCATATATTGAAAACACATTTTGAGACGCTTACATGAGTAAATATATGAAAAAAAAATAATGAAAAAACGCAGATATTTTGGTTTTATATTGAAAAAAGTAATAATAACTACAAGTTGAATGGTGTTGAATGTATACAATTATGAAATGAACATGATTATTTTTTTACTCTCATCCAGATCCATTTTGTTCCAAAAAAATCTGATATTTGAAAATGCCCATATGGGGTCAGTGAACTTATTCTATTATATTCTACTTCCAAAAGCTCTGAGGATAAATATTTATGGGGTGTCTTGAATAGGTAGTGCCTTTATTTCCTTTGGAATTCCCTACATGTGTCATTTCTTAAAGTGGTGGAGATTAGAACAGGGATGTGTCCAGTCTTTCTTTGGACGGTTATATCCACAGGCGACACTACACAACACAGGTGCACATTTGACCACTGGCTATTGTACCGTTATATGTAGTTATCATATAGTCCTTGTAATTCCACTAAAACAATGCAAAATAATAATAAACATTATCATAGAATAGCTCTGGATCTGGATTTGGAGAAGGCGTATGACCGGGTCCCGCGGGAGATATTGTGGGAAGTGCTGCAGGAGTACTTGGGGTAATGCAGTTTCCTGCTGAGAACCATGGCCTCAGATTTAGATGTGCTAATCCTCATCCCAACCGCTTTGCACTCGGCTTCGAACCTGTCAAGTCAGGGCTGAAGGTCACAGACCGAAGATGCCATCAGGACTACATCATCTGCAAAAAGCAGCGATGAGATCCCCAGCCCACCGTACTGTAAACCCTCCCCACCCCGACTGCGCCTCGATATCGATATTGTTGTTCAATTGAATTGTTCAAGTTATAGGTCACATTAAAGGTGAAGAAAGGTCTGACATGATTAATCATTGTAAAAAAAAAAAACATCACAAAAACCTGGCATTTTAACAGGGGTGTATAGACTTTTTATTAACATGCATTATTAACATCATTTAAAAAGTATCACGGTTATTATCACGGTTATTGCCACCTGACAACAAAACCAAACAACTGAAAGAACTTGAAATGTTATAAACATGCAAGGCACCTACTGTGCCTGCCTGCACTGCCAGGCTACACACCCTTTTCTGCACCGCGGCTGGGCCAAGGCACCACCCTTCCAGAAGTGTCCCTTCTCACCGCAAAACAGGTACAGACCCTGTCGTTCTCTCTCCTTTACAGTGAGCCTCATAATTACTAGGTCCATGAGCTCAAGATCCAGCTCCACTTGAGAGGGAGGAGGATGGGCATGACATGCCAAACGGCCACAGTCACAAAGCTTTCTGTTGACGGTAGTGGCCTGGACGATGTAGATGTCCAGTGGCATGGACTCACAGAAGCACGCCAATTCCATCCAAACCTCCATCTGCCAGTCCCCTGCAAAAAGCAGTCCAGAGAGCCGACTCATTCCAGCCACTGGCCACTACCCGGAACAAATACATTTACTTTGAGGCCATGCTCGTTCCCTGCCTATGGGACGTAAGTCACTCCCATTCTGCCCCTCTGTGGGATGGTCAAACATGTCTCGGAACTGGCCGGCCAATGGTTGGTCACAAAAATACAACTCGCATTGGAGAAGAAATCCATGACAACCCTCCTGATTGATGTCATATTTCTCTGGCAAAGCTCTCTGGAGTTCTCTCACCTGGGCGTGGCTGGACTCCACATAGCCGATGACAGGAGGTGAAGCAGCCCCGTTAGGCTCTATAGAACTCACACGTCTTGACCGTGCTGCAACATGTGACATCTCGCCGAACGCTGCAACCAAACCGACGATCTGTCCCTCCATCTGCCCTCTCCCCGTGCCCACCCTGACTCAAACAAACTGAGGTGAAGTGGTCTCTAAATCTTTTCCAGAGCTGTACTTATGCATACTCTAACAAATTTTCTGTGTAAATGCATGTAGGTAACACCTTACATTTTAAGGCATAAAAACTGACACTGACTCCTTGAACCACTGTATATTCAATTCTGGAGAGCAGAGAGGCAATGTGGTTTGGCCTCAGCTCCCTCTGTCTGAGGAAATGTGGAAACAACCTTTTAGGCTGATGGCTGCTGCATTAGTGCACTAATGCTGCTCGTGGTTCCCCTCTATGTGGACGTTCCAGCATCCTGCCACTCACAGGCCCCTTTTCGCCTCTGAACGCACCCCGGCCGACGTCACATCAGCCACTCTCCGTTATTGTATACACCTGTGCTAAGTTTTGGGGGTATTTAGTGGGGATTCTTGCCGACAATCCTTTGTGAGTTATTGTTTAAGCGGTAACCTGAGTAACAAGCATTCTGTTCCAAGATCTCCTGTCAGGTACTCTTGCTGGCATTTTGTATTGTTGTGGCCTCCTGGATTTTTGGGACTGCCCTTGGTTCTTTTGCCCTGTTTTCTGTTATATGCCTTTTGTGCACCCGGCAGTGCTACGGCCCATGTTTTGTTTGAAGGATTTATAATTATTATTAATTATGATTGAAAAGAGCTGACCTGATCAAATTTCAATCAATCAATCAAATTTATTTTATAAAGCCCTTTTTACATCAGCATTTGTCACAAAGTGCTTTCACAAAACACCTGGCCTAAACCCCAGGGAACAAACAACAATAGTGATGAACTTCAGTGGCTAGGAAAAACTCCCTAAGAGGGCCAAATTTAGGAAGAAACCTAGAGAGGAACCAGGCTCCGAGGGGTGACCAGTCCTCTTCTGGCTGTGCCGGGTGAACATATTAAGAGTCCAAATTTTTATAGTTCAATGCATGTAGGCTGAGCCCAGAGTCTATTTAAACCTAGTCCAGATTGGAGGCATAAACGGCTGGACAAGGACAGGGGGAGGGGGGTCAGCAGAGTGGCAGCTGAAATCGTCAGGCATTTTCCTGATCTGCAACACAACCAGGAGGACTCTGGAAAAGGGACGGCAACGAGTCAAGCCTGGTACTCCGCAGATGTGGGTTAAGAACTTGTGTCCTCCTAAGTTTAAAACGACAGAAAACAGGGAAAATGTTGACCCTACTCCCCCAGCACAATAATATAGCAGCGTAAGACATTGGGGCTGAGACAGGGGGGTCCAGTGACACTGTGGCCCTATCCAGAGTAGGCTACGGACAGGGCCCAAAAGGCTGGAAATCAATCCACCCACATTACCAAGCATCAACCAAAGGGACGCCCACCAACCGCAACAATCCTAAATGAGGGCCAAGTATTGCCAGCAGATCACCTGAGAGTTCAAACTAATCAAATGGGTACATCCAGAGTTATTAGTTTTAACAGAATTTTGGCACTTGTTATGGCCCTTTGTTTCCATTCACAATATTAGTCAAATTTTAGTTTTAATATTTGTTTGTTTGATGTAAAGTCTAATGGTTCATTAAAATACATCTTACCATCTTGATTTGGATTAGCAAAGTAAGAACTAATTTGTTGGGATGAATAGTGACTGAGAATGTGACTGTTCAGTGTGTTTGTTTGATATTTGAATAGAAGTAATCATGTTAGCTCCATGCACTCGGAAATTTGTGAGTTGAAAGCTGCGGGGAGCACATTTTGTTATTCCTTATAATGGTACTAAGTTTTGCTACGCTTTAATTGCCACTGAGAAAATAATTCTGCATGAAGTTCTGCTCTAGAAAACCAGGTTTAAATTATTTTTTTACATGGTCTAAATTGTAAGAGAGTCACAGGCTGTAGAGCCCAGACCCTTTGGGTGCACTACTCACTCACAAGGTGTATTTGATTTACTGGTGTTATTATCAAAATTGGAATTCTAATTTGGCAACATGTAATACTTTGTGTTCATTATTCAGATTTTAACTGGTTACGACCATCAGTTAGCTCTCACACGCCTAATTGACACATCAGGAGTTGAGACCAATTGTGCAGAGATTTTAGAGAACATGTTTTATTATTACTGATAAGTAACATGAAATTGTGTTATTCTTTTCTTGCAGTTTTTGTTATTTGTTGGTCATTAAACCTATACCATAACTACAGACAGAGTAAACATTTTATTACACTGGCAGAACAGAAGTACCAGAAATGTTAATATTTTATCTATTCTGTTACAGTTTACAACTGTTTCAATCTATTTAGGAAACTGAAGCAGAAAGACATTGGATATTCAGACATAAAAGTTAGTGTTTGGTTGGAAGTTGTTCACATGCGTTCATGATAAGCAACAAACAAATGTAATGGATGGTCTGATTGTGTACAATGAAGCTGAAACGAATCTTTTCAAGAAGATTTCACTGACATGCACAGGACACTTGAAAGCTGCACACAGTCATCAAGAATGGTTAGAGGCCAGAAACTGAGTTTGGCCTAAAGGACATGGCACTTGAGACCCAGGACAACTGTGAGATGGCCTGACATAACAATCTAGCCCTATGGATCTCACACACACACTTGGACTGTCCCACAGCTGCAAGAGGACTATACTTCCCAGTGTGCAGCGAGTCACCAGAAGTCCTGATGATTCTGCTTTGTGTTAAAGAGGGACCCCTCCAACAAGTGGGGGGCTAAGGAAAGTGATGGTTCTGAACAACACTTACTGGGGCGGGAAAGGTCCACTGTACTGGAGCAAGCCAAACTGGTTGGGTCCATACCATGTTCAACTCATCATGCAGTCTGCTGTCAATGTTAGCTGAGTGAGGAACCTGGGTCCATACAACACACTACAGGAGGGCTCCAGTGTTTAAAGAAAACTCACCTAAAGGGCAGTGTGAGTTTTGGTGCTAGTCACTTCCGACCCAGCCTGCTCCTACTGTATATAGTAAACGACTTTGTTGCTTAAAAGCATTGTTTTGTTGCAGTCTAAAGCCTAATGAGTTGATGGTTAATGATCTGTAAGTGTTAACATTATATTATGGCGTAAAATCCACGCCAAGCCCGACGAAGCCCTGTAAAAAGATCTGTGAGTAGTATATGCAGGGTATATTGTGTCACTTTGGTGATTTCTGACCCTGGTGGGTGTGGCTTCCAGATTAATTTGACAGGTGGGTGGGACTTTCTGTATGACGTATACATGTCCGGTGACTTGGTAATTTATGGTTGCATTGATGTGTCGATGTTTGATGTTTTATAATGATTGATAAAACCCCCGAACAAGTGTTATAACAGGTGGGTTGTGTTTCATGTTTAAAAAATGGGTGTTAGGTTTCAGGAATGTTAAATTCCCAGGCAATAATTGTTATAACAGCGGCAAGATTTTTGATGTTTAACCTGGAAACTGTTTGAGATGAAGAATGGAAAACTATGAGGCAGGTGAGTGACAAAAACTGTGACAAAATTGAAACTTATAGTGTGCAGGTTGTCTGGTTAATACTTGTCTGGTTAATACCAAATTTCCTTAAGCAGCAAGGGCCTTTTTATGTGGAATTGATCATCCCACCCACCGTTGATCTGTACAAATATTTACATTAGAGTAATTTATCAAACACTAGTATACAGGGCAATTTACAGAAGAATTTAGGATTAGGTTCCTTGCATAAAGGCAGAGACATGTTTCACCATGTTACCTGAATAATTTTAACTAGCAAATGACTCTAACAGCCAGCCTACTCTCCAGTTTTGTGAGCAGAGATTGTTATTTTAACATCTTTCAATCCCAGTACCGCTGCAATTGGCCTTGTCTGTCCTTTGGTAGACTGCAACATCAGAGCTCTAAAAAAATGGGATGGACAGATAAACACTATAAATGAATGATTTTTTTTTTGATAAGTAGACAAGATTTTTTATTTATCTAGCCTGTTATTTTACCAGGTATGTTGCCTGAGAAAAGAAGTCTGATTTCAAGCAATAGTTACATGAGAAGATCAACCAATTGGAAGCTGGGGATGGTTAAGTAACCATGCTGGTATGATATTACATATTGCCATCATACCGGTAAACACCCCTTCTCTTACAATCAGTGACATTAAACATGGAGACGACAAACAGTCTGGGCACCCATTTACCATCCAATCCAAATCACAGCACCCTGTACAGGATACATAAGCAACATGGTCCCACCCCAGGACCAACCAGGCCCGACCTTGCTTAGCTTCAGCGGCAAAAGCCAGCAGTGGGATTCAGAGATCTACCTTATAAAGAAGGGTTGGTAGTTAGGCTACCTGCTCTGCTGGACATTATTCCCTGTCACACCTCCAATGGTGTACAGACCAGCTACAGGATTATCAACAGTTAGCGGGCACCGATTCTACACACTTATCCCGGCACATCAGACAGACACAGTTTTTGTTTCATTTAGCTGTATTTACTCAGTGCAACTTATGACATTCAAGTGAAAAATATAACACCAACATAAAAAAAAAAATTTAAAAAAAATAACTGAGTTGGAAAAAGGATCACCCCCTTGTTTCAGTATTTTGTTGAAGCACCTTTTGCGTTAATTACAGTCTTTAGTCTGTTGGGATATGTCTCTAACTTTGCACATCTAGACGTTGCAATATTTGACCACTCTTCTTTGCAGAACTGCTCAAGTTCAGTTAAATATGATGGTGACCGTTTGTGGACTGCTGTCTTCAAGGCATTCCACAGATTTTCAATGGGGTTTAAATCTGGGCTCTGACTAGGCCATGCAAAGACATTCACCTTTTTCTCATTGAGCTGTGTGGTCAGCTTTGCTGTGTGCTTTGGGTCATTGTCATGTTGGAAGGTTAATCTTCTTCCCATTGATAACTTTCTGGCAGAGAGCAGCAGATTTTCCATCCATTTTTCCTTCTATCCTGACAAGTATTTCAGTCCCTGTTGCAGAGAAACAACCCCATAACATGACATTACCCCCTCCATACTTTATTTGAAAAATAAATTAGCATACACTAATGCATAAATGTGTGTCGTAAAACTTTTTTGCCATTCAATGGAATGGGGGTGCAAAATAGTGTCCTTTTTAAATTTTTTAAATTTTTTAAATTTTTTAGCAAAAGGGGTTGTGATCACCATAAGCACTCACAATAGATGATTTCTGTTACAGAAATGATTCTAGGACCCAAAATATGCAAGTAGTGAAATCCGGGCCTAAAATGGCATGGACTTAGGAGGGCTAACACCAGGTGACCCAACCACAAACCCAGGATAGAGCTGATCGTGGATGAGACACCTGTTACATTCCTGATCGACACAGGAGCCACTTCCTCCTGCCTTGGCTGGGAAACACCAAGGTTCCCCTTATCATCCAAAACACAAGCAGCAAGGGGCTTCAGCGGTCCTGCCACTGTTAATAGAATCACGAAACCCTTGAGTGTTAAATTAGCAGGACAGACTCTTGAACAGGAAATTCTATACTGCCCAAATATATCGGTCAATCTGATGGGTAGGGATCTTTTATGTAAACTAAATGCCACAATTCACTGTTCTCCAAATGGGTTAATATGTTCATTTCCGGGGATCTCTACCAAACGAGTAATAATGTGTGTACAAGCATCTGTCTCTGACACAGTCTACTTGCTACAACTTGGGGACCGCAATGCCCTACGACGAACAGTGGAGTCACTGTTGGACCAGCCTCCGCTGGAGGGTATGTCTTCCAAATTCCACTTTAATCTTGACAGTCTACACATGACCCTTTTGTACGACCACAAATCTTTACAGGAACAGTACGCAGACATGACGAGGAGTTGGCTTGGCAGGACCTCCATCATCACCACGTCGCAGTTATACATCGGGAGACAAGGTATTGGAGCTACAATCTCTCTCAACCCTGAGCAACAGGCAAAGTACTTCCCTGATCCAATTCGACATCCTCATATTTCACTGGCAGTCGCCAAAGGGGCCTACAAGGCAGCTGACCTGGGGGTAATGCTAAAAACACTTGACAATTTGACGACCTGGTCACCGATGCCAGACAGAGTGGGAAACAACAGTTTGTGAAGGAATGTCGGTATACCGACGTGTTGTTGACACTGTTGATTTGGCAATTCATGAGAAGCACATGGTTTTTACTCAGTGTGTGGTTTCAGATTCACGTCCCAAAGTGGAGAAAATCATAGAAGATGCACTGAAGGGGGAGGTCTGGTCGACAGGACCAAACGACGTGGGACTCATCCGTTCTGCCCCAAGTGTCCGCATCGTTCTGAAGCCCAACATGGACGGCCCTCGGGTGCGGCAGTACCGGATTTCGCCAGAAGGAGAGGCGGGGATTGAACCTACCTTTGAGGACTTGCGGAGGCAAGATGTGCTCATCCCAATCATCAGCCCATACAACACTCCCCTACTGCCAGTGAAGAAAGTAGGGACGGAGGAGGATCGAATGGTTCAGGATCTGTGACCTCTAAACAATGTGGTCCAGGCTGAGTTCCCGGTAGTACCAAACCCTGCTACCATTCTGTCCTCCATCCCAACAGACACGAAGTGGTACACTGTCATTGATGTTCGGCTTTCTTTTCTATTCCTCTGCACCCAGATTCACAGCCCTACTTTGCCTTCACATACCAGGGTCAGCAGTACACCCTACAACAGATTGCCTCAGGGCTACTGTGAGTCTCCTTCCATTTTTAACAGGGTACTGGCGGCGGACCTGGCCGATGTCGGCTTGGAAGGGGGAAGCACACTGATACAGCATGTGGACGACTTGTTGTTGGCCTCACCTTCTCAGGAAAACTGTATCCAGGACAGCATAACCCTCCTGCAAGCTTTAGAGAGGAAGGGTCATAAGGTGTCGAAGACAAAGGCACAGTTGGTCCGCCAACGGGTAACATACCTGGGTCACATATTGGAGGTGGGTGAGAAATGTCTCTCTTCAAACCGTGTGTCTGCTATCTCTGCCTGCCCGCAGCCTAGGACACAGAAGGAGCTGGCAACGTTCCTGGGGATGACGGGGTACTGCAGGATGTGGATCCCGGAGTATGCCAGGTTATCTTACACCCTAAGGGACCTGGCTGTCGATGGCAACAAACGCGTCGTCTGGCATGGCGACGCTCTAAGCGCACATGGGGTGTGCCACGCGGGAAAGGGGGGGATGATGAGGAGCATAAGTAAAATTAGGTATGCTCCAGGGCTCAATGGGGCATGTATGAAGATTTGCAGAGAATGTCCAATATTTAAGGTGCACAACCTACAGAAAACAGGGCCGGTGAGGCAAGGTAAGGCTCCCCCACCACATGGTCCATTTGTACCCTTACAGATGGATTTCATTGACAGAGAGAGTTGGTGACAAACGCTATTGCTTGGTAATTGTGGAAACGTTTTCAAGTTGGGTAGAAGCTTTCCCACGCGAAACAATGATGCCAAAACGGTTGTGAAATGTCTAATGAGGGAGGTTATACCAAGGTTCGGTGTGCCAGAGATTCTCTCATCTGACCAAGTGACACATTTTAAACATGAACTGTGCCGCGCACTGGGCATTCACCAGAAATTCTCATGTCCATGGCATCCACAGAGTGCAGGGATGGTCAAGAGAACGAACCAGTCCCTGAAAAACAAATTGTCTAAATGCTGTGCACATACAGGGATGAACTGGGTAGAATGCCTACCTCTGGCACTAATGGCACTGCGCTCTTCTCCTAGTCAGAGGGCGGGGTACACGCCGCATTAAATACTGACTGGAAGAACAATGAGGACTCCTTTGGAGCCTCCTCCCAACATTGACATACAAAACATGACTGACTCACTTTTGGACTATGCCACAGAACTAACTAGAATTGTCAAGCATATGCATTCACAGGTGAAGGAAGCACAAGGACCGCCTCCCCCAACACTGCCGTGCCACAGATACCGGCCTGGTGACTGGGTCTACATCAAAATCTACCAGAGAAAATGGAAGGATCCACGATGGAGCGGCCCACACCAGGTACTCTTGACAACTCACACAGCACTACGAGTCTCGGGGAAGGAGACATGGATCCATGCCAGCCACTGCCGACCGGACCACGACCCTCCAGCACAGGAGAACATACACCAGGAGTCCAGCATGGGCTCAAAGAAGGACGGAGCTGGCAAATCAAGTCGAATACCGGGAGAGACTGGGCGCTCCTTATCTGCTGCCTCGGTATGATGGCTGCAATCCGGTTCTGCCTGCTGGTGGGGACTCCGTGGACTGCCAAGGGTGGGGCTGGAGAATTTACTCTGATGGCCAAACCGAACAACGTAACTGCACCTACACTGCACCCCAACACTTTCATCCATCATTCACACACTCCAGCAACAGATTTTGTGGTACACAATGTCCCCTGGGAGAAGGATAGACCTAACAGGGACCTTAGCGGTAGGATGCGACAATGTTCAGGGACAAAGTTACACCTAAATTGCAATAACATCTCAGGCATGAAGGCAGAGTATCTCGCCCTGGGGATCTAGGGGTTTACGACAGGGGTATACTGTATTGCTGAAATCGGTTACCAACAAGGAATGGCTCCCACTGGTGTATTCCTCTGAAGTAGGTCTTTGTCAACACACCTCACCCTCATATATATTTTCAAGTCCAATCATTAGGGAAAGTGGAGGCTCTCTCTCCTACACATTACAATTAGAAGATGGGTTAGAACTCCCTCACAGGTTTTACACTGTATGCATGTTCTTTATTATTACTACTTCAGGAAAAGAGCTAGTCAGGAACAAGTTGCGTTCATTGATCGAGGTATCCAGGTGTGATAGTCCACCATCAGCAGGGACCGAGGAGTCCAGAGGAGAAAAGGGGGGACCAATTCTAGTTCCGTTCTTAGCCCGATTCATGACCCAGTCTAGACCAGAGGTAAGAAATAGAACTATCTTCCCTCCATTTGAGAACCATACCATTTGCAGTTGGGACAGGATAGCCCATATAGAATATGTGTTCACCCCAGGGTCTCCTATGACTGTAAGTCTCTTATCTGCTTCACCTAAATCTTCCGCCCAAATGTGTAAAACAGCTTCATGGGATCAGGAAAAGAGGGAAGCAGTTATAGGCAACGATTGCTCGGAGGAAGTAGTAATAACCCGTAAGATATGAGGTGAGAATAATATTCTCTGTAATTAACCCATCCATATTAACCATTGGGACTGTGTTCTACTGTACTTTCTCCACCCCCATAGAAGCTAAAAAAACGGAAAGTCGAGTTATACGCCCTGGCCACCAGGTGGTGGTGGTAAACTGTAACAGGTCCAAGGTCATCAACACACACTATGATGCACCCAAAGGTTCTGGCCACAATTCCATCCCAGCATCTCTTTATGTCCAGGACCATGCCGTTAAAGGTAGGACCAGAAACCTATATACCCGACTGGCTCTTGCTCATGTGAGAGCCATCGGGGGAGGGAAATGTATAATATGTGGGCTAATGCCACACAGCTCCACTTTGGGGGTGCCCCTTATGTCTGTTCAAATCTCTGACTGTGACACATGTGCCTTATTATTTCCAAATAGTACCCAGCCGGACAGTACATGTGGACCAAGTCCTTTGGTAAAGGATGACATCGGATGCGAAGAGACATCCACTCTGTGTTATTCTTGTGAGAAACAGGCTGTCCCAGTAATTATTACAGTCTTGAAACCTTTGATCTGGTGTATTCACCGGGAAGGAAGAGGGTAAGTGCTATTGGGGCACTCCCTCTGTCACACAGTCATAGGTATGGTAGCAGACGTTCCCAGTGTGTCCACATTGACCCGATCAAATTCATCCTTAAGATGCGTGAAGGATGGAACAGCCACTCTTCTTGCTCTACTAACTGTAGCCGCTGCTTGTGACATAGCTGCCTTGTCGGGCACTTATTGGGTGTGTGGTAACCAGGCTTATGATTTTCTACCTAGTAACTGGGTGGCACTTGTGGTTTGGCATACATCATTCCCACAATGCAGGTCTCAGATTTTTTTCCCTGTGCTTGTCAATAGTAGCCATCGGCCATCCCGTGACCTGTCCTGGCTGACCCATAAGCAGACATGGGGCACTCGAACGACGGGCACGCTATTGCCCATGTATGGTGTGATGCAGTTCTTGGATCAGGTGTGTGATTTGGTTTGGAAGTAGAACATCTTGCTAACGTGACCGCTAGGGCCAGTAATCTGATCTCCCAGGAGCTGGGAGTTGTACGCTTGCTTGCTCTCCAGAACAGGGCAGATTTAGACTATTTGTTGGCCTCTCAGGGAGGAACCTGTGCTCTGATAGGACAGGAATGCTGTACATTTATACCAAATTACAATTCTACCGTTTCTGACCTGGTTGATGAAATGATTCAAGTTTCTATTCAAGAGCGATACTTTAACGTAAGCAAAGTATCTTAACTGATGAGTAATTGGAACAGTAATAGGAAATTGTTCTTATGTTTTTGTAAGTTTGTTAATTGTTGGTTGTTAAACCAACAACACAAAAAGAGTGGAATCGTTATGTTGATACATTAGCAGAACAGAAGCACCAGGAATGTTAGTGTTTCCATTATTCTGTTACTGTTCACAACTGTTCTAATCTACCTAGACAAAGGAAACAGAAAGATATTGGATATTCAGGTATACAAGTCTTAAGTGTTTGGTAGGACTGTGTTCTAATGCATTAGCAAGAAGCAACAAACTAATGTAATGTACATATTTCTGATTGTGTACTGTGCAGTTGCAAATAATCTTCTCAAGGAGAATTCACTGACAGGTTCAGGACACTTGAAAGCGATTCATCAATAAAGGACTGGTTGGAGCCAGAGAGACTGAGTTTGGCGTTAAGGACAATTGTGAGGTGGGCTGAGATAAGATGGATCTCACACACACACACACACACACACACACACACACGCACACACGGACTGTCCCACAGCTGCAAGCGGATTCTACTTCCCTGGATGGTCTACGGTAATGCCTGGTTCCTGACAGCTGGACTAATTCTAGTCCTGATGAATCTACCATGAGATGAAGGCAACCTCCAATCGACCGGGGGAGCTATGGAAGGCTCCGGTTCTGGACAACATATGCTGGGGTGCGGAAAGACCAACTGCACAACATCATACCACGCTGGTTGGGTCCATACCAGGTACATCTCATCTGCTGTCTAGGTAGCTGAGAGAATAGCCTGGGGTCGACGCCACATGCAACAGGAGAGATTTGGTGGGTTAAAACTAGGCACAGTGAATTGAAGTCACTGATGGAAAAGTGAGCCTTTTAGTGCTAGTAACCATCACTTCCTACCCGGCCTGCAGCTATAGAGCCCTCTGATGAAACTGGTCATTTTGGTATGCACAAAGGAGAGCACACAGATTCTCCTGTCCTGGCTGATAGAGCAGCTAGAATGGAGACAACAAGAGCTGTGTCATCGTAACCTGCATTTGAACTGTGAAGGACAACACCTTCTAATATACCTCTGACTTCTGGTACATCGGTCTGCCAAGAAATGGTTCATAACTGACTGTCTGACGTTTGGAGGAGCAGAACATTTGTGATGACTTTGGAAGTACATCTTATTGGATCCACGAAAGGACTTTTCAGTGAATCAAGCAATTGGCATTGGAGGACTTTGCACCAGTAACAAATTGAAGGATGTATTCAGTGACTGGTGTTTACACACCAATGTGGCGATGCAACTTACCCCATACTGTCAGTATATATGTATGTCACCTGAAATTACTTCCTTTGACCAGTTATTTTAACATATAACAGTTTTGCTGTACTATGTTATAGTTCTGGGTAATGAAAATGTGTGGTCTTGGAGTTATATGAAGGTAATGGTCTAGAAGCATGTAAATGAAAATTCAGACATTTCAGGTTTGTTACATTCACTAATCATTAGGGTAATGATATCAACAGAGTCATGTTGTTAAGGAGTACTGTTTTGTCGCAGTCTGTATCCTAATGAAGAAATTGTTTAAGGATTGATACCAAGGGTTGATGTGGTATCAAGAGGATGGATTGTTGTGGCAATTTCTTAACTAATGTATTTTGGAGACATGTTTGCTTATCTATTACATGGTATGTAACTCTGGTCTTTGGTTGTGACATGCATCTATATTATTTCAGAGAATCATTAGGTTCTCTGACCATCTGCTCAGCACAGGAGAGCAAGGCGATCCGAGCCAAACCCTCCAAAAGTTCCGACCACTCCGCCAGAGTCCAGAACCACGCCCCCCAACCCTGCATCGTTCACTCCTCGAGGAGCAGAGGGTGGCTCGAGAGCCCCGGACCCCAAGCCTATGCAGGTGGGACATTGTCATCTGGATGGGGAGGAACGCCAGCGCAGACAGGAGACAAACCGTTGTCTTTATTGTGGCTGCCCTGGGCCCTTTCATCGCTTCCTGTCCCCAGAAGAAGGGAAACGGACGGGCTCGTTAGTCCCCGGGGAACAACTAACAAGCCCAACCACCGACGTTTCCTGTCCCCGACACCCCTTCTTTGCCACCCTTTGTCATAACGGTCAGCAATTTAAAATCGAGGCCCTAATCGATTCCGGGCCCGACAACAGTTTTTTTAGACTCTTCGTTGGCTGCCCAGCTGGGACTCTCCGCGTAACCACTCTCAGGGGCTATTGACGCCGTGGCTCTAGACGGTCGACGCCTGGCCAGGGTAACCTCCCGGACGGTGCCCGTTCAACTGTCAATGTCGGGAAATCTTTCTGAAACCATCTGCCTGTTGCTCACGAGCACTCCTCACATTCCGTTGGTCCTGGGATACCCATGGTTGGTCAAGCATAATCCAGCCATCGAATGGACCGCGGGCAGGATTCTTAAGTGGAGCCCTAACTGCCACGCTGTCTGTGTTAGAGCGGCTTGCCCACCGCCAGTACCTGATCCCAACGCTAGCCCTCAGGCACCTGACCTGACCGGTGTGCCTTCTGCCTATCACGACATCGGGGAAGTTTTCTGTAAATGCTGTGTGCTTTCGCTTCCTCCGCATAGACCTTACGACTGCGCCATCTAACTGCTCTCCGATTCCTCTTTTCCCAGGTGGTGTCTATATAGTCTCTCCAAACCAGAGAGAGAGGCCATGGAGAAATAAATTAGGGAATCCTTGGACTCCGGCTGCATTTGTCCTTCCTCCTCCCCTCTGGCAGCGGGTTTCTTCTTTGTTGGCAAGAAGGATGGTTCCCTGCGCCCTTGTATCGATTACTGTGGTCTTAATAACATTACGATTATGAATAAATACCCCCTCCCTTTGATGAACTCCGCATTCGACTCTACAGGGCGCCTCAGTTTTTACCAAATTGGACCTCCGTAATGCTTACCACCTCGTCAGGATAAGGGAGGGGGATGAGTGGCTGACCGGGTTCAACACCCCTATGGGGCATTTCGAATATCTGGTGATGCCGTTCAGCCTCACCAACGTGCCAGCGTTTTTTCTGCATTTTATTAAAGACATGCTGGGCGATATGATAGGTCAATTTGCATTTGTTTAACTCGACGACATCCTGATCTTCTCCAGAGACATAACCGCACATGTCCAGCAAGTCCGACATGTCCTTCATCGCCTCCTGGAAAAACGCTTATGTTAAAGCAGAAAAATGCAAGTTCCACGCCTCAACCGTCTCCTTTCTGGGGTATATTGTGTCTGAAGTGCAGGTTCGGATGGACCCATCTAAAGTGGAGGCGGTAGTCGACTGGCCAACCCCGGGCTCATGGAAGGATCTCCAGAGATTTCTGGGCTTCTCTAACTTTTATAGGCGGTTTATTAGAACTTATAGCCGGATAGCCGCACCATTGACCGCCCTTACGTCATGCGTCAGGCTGTTTGCCTGGTCCCCGGTGGGCAGAAGAAGCATTCCGGGACCTCAAGACCCGTTTCACCTCGGCACTTGTCCTCTCCCAACCCAATCCTTCACGGCAGTTTGTGGTCGAGGTGGACGCCTCGGATGTGGGGGTTGGGGCGATGCTGTCCCAACGCGCCATAGATGGCATGCCTTCTCCCGCCGGTTGTCGCAAGCTGGGGCTAACTACGACATCGGGAACTATTGGGCGTCAAGCTTGCATTGGAGGAATGGCGGCATTGGCTTGAGGGTGCGGAATTACCTTTTCTCATTTGGACGGATCACCGTAATTTGGAATATATTCGTCCTGCCGTCCCGTGTTCTGACCGATCGCCCGTTCCCGACTATTCTGCCTGAGTCCTGCCTGTACTTCTGTTACCCGCCGGTATTCTGATCTCTCTCCTGTCCCCGACTACTCGGCCTGTTCCCTGAGTGTACTTCTGCCGCCCGCTCGTGTATCGACCATCTGCCCGTCCCCGACTACTCTGCCTGCCGCTCGTCCGTGCCTTCACCGCCGGTACGTTAGACGCCTCACCTCCCGTCCCTATACGTTCTGCCTACCCCTTCCCCAATGGTTCCCAGTCCGCGCTTGGATCCTTACCTGTGCCCCTGACACATTTGTTTGAAAATGTCTCTGCTTTTAACTGGAGCAGAGTTAACAGGCATTCTTTTCATTTTGTGCTGAGTTTACAATCAATACAGCTTACATTTTCTAGAAGATAACGTTACCATGTGAATCTATAATTTATCTGTTTTATAATGTCTCATCTATCTCTCTCTCTCTCTCTCAGGATGCCATTGTTGTTGAGGGTGTACAATGGGCCATGCAGCTTTTTTGACTACGTATACAATACATACAACTATCTCTCTACATTGTTCTAGATTAAAGATAACGGTACTGTCATAATTTAACTCAATCAATTATCATTCTCACATTTCTCTCAGTTTCCCCTCATACTTTTAAAAGTTGCCTTGTTTGAGGAGATCTTTGTTGTCCACTGGCTTTGAGTTCACAGGCAACATTCTGACTTGTTGCCTTGTATGCTTCATGCATACTAAAATTGTATTTAAAAAAATAGAAATAATACTTTGATTTCTAGCAGAGACTTTTTGTTTGACAATTCTACTTGAGTGTGGAGATTGTGTAGGCCCTACTCCAATTCCACCCCTGATCACCTAGGAGTCAGTCAAGAGCAAGTGAGTACACTGGTCCACTTGCACTGATCCACTTGTCCATGGCACTTACTACTCAGCTTTGCAGTGGTTTCGGGGAATAATACAGTAGGTACGTATATTTAAGGGGACTGCGAAGATATTGTTCTAGTGGGTAATGTCCATCCGATTGTGGTGGGCCGGTCTGGACCAAAATGCCAAAGGAGATTTTTGTGGCCAGTCCAGCTATAGACACGAAACCTACTTTGTTGTACGTGTTTAGGCTATCCTCAGTTGATATGATGAAACGTATGATGATATTAGTATTCTAATTAGCGTTAATTAACTATTAGGCTGTATCTTTTGAACCGTTCAAGCTACAGACACTAAACTAACTTTGTTTCACCAGTTTGGGCTATCCCTAATTCAAATTAGGAAACATTCATAAATTTTCAATGCTAATCAGCATAGTTAGGATTAATTAACTGCTTGGCTGTATCTTTTTAACCGTACAAGCAACAGACACAAAACCAACTTTGTTTTACACCTCAGTTGATTTGGTGAAACATTACGTATGCTAAATAGCGTTAATAAACTACTGTTGGTAACATATATGACCATTAACTATGTCATGTATGCTGATTTATGCTAAGTACCAACACCAGCAGTATCTCTTGGACCTCAAAATATACAGACTCCAAAACCTCCGATGGGCAAACACTATTTTGGACCATAAATACATTTTAAACAGCTATTAGATTAGATTGAACTTTGTTATTGAACAGTATAACAAAATGCAGTTTGAATCTTAACAGAAGTGCAAATAGAGGAGGGCAGATTAAGTATTATATAAAAATCTACACACTCCTGTTAAAATGCCAGGAGTTTGTGATGTAAAAAATTGGACAAAGATAAATCTTGTCAGAAGTTTTTCCATCTTTAATGTGACCTATTACGTGAAAAACACAATTGAAAAACACACTGAAATCTTGGAAGTGTAAAAAAAAATGACCTGGTTGCATAAGTGAACATACCCTTAAACTAATACTTTGTTGAAGATCAACTGATACTTTGTTGAAGAACATTTTGATTTTATTACAGCACGCTTTTTGGCTTACAGCACCCACTCTTTTTTGAAAAAGCACTCAAAATCTGTTAGATTGAGAGGACATCTCCTGTGCACACCACTCTTCAGATCACCCCACAGATGTTCCACTGGATTCAGGTCTGGGCTCTGGCTGGCCCATTCCAAAACTACTTCGGGTAAAGCCATGTTTATGTGGATTTGGATGTGTGCTTTGGGTCATTGTCATGCTGAAAGTTGAACTTCCTCTTCATCTTTCTAACGGACGCCTAAAGGTTTGTGCAAAAATTCCCTGGTATTTGGAACTGTTCATAATTCATTCCACCCTGACTAAGGCCCTGGATCCAGTTGAAGAAAAACAGCTCCAAAGCATTATGCTGCCACCACCATGCTTCACTGTGGGTATGGTGTTCTTTGGGTGATGTACAGTTTTTGCGCCAAACATACCTTTTGGAATTATGGCCAAAAGTTCAACCTTATCAGACCACAACACATTTTCCTACGTGCTTTTGGAAGACTTGATGTTTCTTTTTGCAAACTTTAGCTGAGCTTGGATGTTTTTCTTTGTAAGAAAATACTTCTGTCTTGCCACCCTACCCCATCCATTTAAAGAATACAAGAGATTGTTGTCACATCTAGCACACAGCCAGTACTTGCCAGAGATTCCTGCAGCTTCTTTATTGTTACTGTAAGCCTCTTGGAAGCCTCCCTAACCAGTTTTCTTCTCATCTTTTCATACATTTTGGATGTATGTTCAGATCTTGGTTGTCTCGTCCCCACCTCTGTAATTCCGCGGAGGCGGGTCCTCACTTCCCTGAGCTGAGATCGTGCACCTGTTCATCATCATCCACTCCCACACCTGTCCACAATCAACGATCACACAGCTGTTTCCACTTGCCTCCTAACCAACAGTATTTCTATGGATCCCTGTCAACTCTTCCCTGACGGATCATGGTCTTTATTTTCGTGCATTTCTGTGCTACTAGCAAACGTATTTCCTGTTCCTTCAACTCTCCCGTGTATTGACCTTCTGCCCGTCCCTGACAACACTGCCTTCTACTTGCCTGTTCTTCTGCTGTCAGCTCATGTACCGACCTCCTGCCCGTCCCAACTACTCTACCTGCCACCGGTCTGTACCTCTGCCGCCAGTCTATGTTCTGATCCTCTGCCTTACCCCGATGACTCTGTCACTCCCTCTCGCTTTTCCAATTCGCGCTTGGGTTCCAACCTGCATTCGTGTCTCTTGTGCCATATTTTCTCTACTTGATGACTGTCTTCACTGTGTTCCTTGTTATACCTAATGCTTTGGAAATTATTTTGTACCCTTCTCCTGATTGATATCTTTAGATATCAATGAGATCCCTCTAATGCTTTGGAAGC
Source organism: Esox niger (assembly GCA_016801105.1). Taxonomy (NCBI): domain Eukaryota; kingdom Metazoa; phylum Chordata; class Actinopteri; order Esociformes; family Esocidae; genus Esox; species Esox niger. Next base: position 728 of record JACXGJ010007065.1, on the reverse strand, counting down.
TCTTTGCCAACCATGGCTTTTGCTCTGAGAGGCAACTAAGATAATTGGAAACATTTCTGTCTCATTCTTTTGCATCACAAAACCTGGCATTTTAACAGGGGTGTGTAGAGTTTTTATATCCATTGTAATAAATGTTGGTAATTATTTTAATACAGATCCAATAATCGTTTGCATGTCCATATCAGGAACATCATCCAGGGTGATGGTGGTAGCATCTGGCTTGTCTCCCAAGAGTATACACATCAGAACTGGACAGAGTCCGGCCAGTACAGGGGCCCAATAAAGGAAGGAATGTCCCAGAATCCTCCCAGCCATGAGGAAGAGGTTACTATCCAGGAGATGTTGAGACACACTGGGTACAAGGTGGTCCTGCTGCGCTTCGAAAAGAATGGTCACATCTCCATTGCCTGAGTCAAACAATAATGGAGATACATGAGTTTAAATACAGCATTAAGAATCACTTGCCAAAAAGGAACAATAATAATAATGATAAAAATACAGTCATAATAAGTTTATATGAAGCGCCTTTCTGTGACGACTACGCCATCTGCAGCTCATCCTCCCCCTGCAGGAGGCGGACCTCGGCGCTCGACGTCACCGGCCTTCTAGCACCACCGCCCGTCATCAATCCATTGCACCTGTTGTCCTGTTTAGCGCACCTGTTTCTCATCTAGTCATTACCATTCCACATATATATGTATCCTCTGTTCCCCCTGTCTTTGCGTGTT
>JACXGJ010007064.1:0-31850 GCA_016801105.1 Esox niger | reverse complement strand
GTGTGTGTATGTATAAATGAGTGTGTGTATGTATGAATGAGTGTGTGTGTGTAGGGATGCGTGTGTGTGTGTGTGTATGAATGAGTGTGTGTGTTTATGTATGTATAAATGAGTGTGTGTATGTATAAATGAGTGTGTGTATGTATGAATGAGTGTGTGTATGTATGAATGAGTGTGTGTGTGTAGGGATGCGTGTGTGTGTGTGTGTATGAATGAGTGTGTGTGTGTATGTATGTATAAATGAGTGTGTGTATGTATAAATGAGTGTGTGTATGTATGAATGAGTGTGTGTGTGTAGGGATGTGTGTGTGTGTGTAGGGATGTGTGTGTGCAACGTTGACGCATGTTGCTTTCTCTTATGACCACATCCTTAACACACAAAGCTCATACAGCTCCCTCTGACACAGCCACCTACAGCCTTGGGGAAGCCAGCTGTTTGAGTCTGGCCTGTACTCAGCGGTGAGGTTGAGGCCACTGCCGGCCAAAGCGCTGTCCATGTTTACCAGATGCACCATCCGTCCCCCCCAGGTAAACCACGCATCTGGCGGCGCCGAGCCTCAGCAAACACCCTGGCCCAGGGCCCAAAGCATTCTGGAAAATCAAGTGAAACACATTGGCCGAAGGCCCTAAGCATGCTGGATGATGGAGTCAAACATATTGGCCCAAGGCCCAAAGCATGCTGGATGATGGAGTTAAACACATTGGCCCAAGGCCCAAAATATGCTGGATGACGGAGTCAAATGAATTGGCCAAGGGCCCAAAGCTTTATAGATGTGGTAAAATGCCGTGTCTGTGGATTGTTCCGTGGCTATCTGTAGGGACAATGGAAAACTGTGATTATGGACAAATCTCAACTGCAAGCATTTCTTAAAGAAGTATTGCATCATGCAAATATTCATCTGTTTTTGTCAATGGTTATTTGGACGAATCAGGATTGGGCAAAGACAGTGCTTGAACTGGATGAAGTTGTTTCAATCATGCATGCAAAAGATTCCCAGGGAACAATTAACAGTTTGACTTACTTTAATCAAAAGCATTGCTATATAAAGTACAGCTGTATTACTTTTAGATATTCTCTGTTGAAAACAGACTCACACACTGAACATTGGAGGAGTTAATGAGATAGTTTGAGATGACTGACAGGATCTGAAATGAGTTTTGTGTAACATTAGCGACTAGTGTCTATAGCTAGCAACTGCAAAGGTCTGCTAAAAATAAAATTTCTGTGCTGAAACAAATCAAAAAGAAAGTCTGTGAAAAGACATGGTGCCACCTAACTGTCATGCAATGCTGTCTGCAAGTTTCATTTGTTTCCTTGTTGAACTTGCTATTAAAACATTTTGGAAGGATATGTGTTAATTGATAGTGAATATGTCAAAAAATCATGTCTGATAGTTAATTTCAGTTAGCTAACTGCCTGAATAATAAATAAAAGTTGTAGCTGATTGCTATGGGTCAGACAAAGTATATTAATAACAAATTAAATTCTTGCTAGGAATGATTAGCTAAATCAAAAGTCACAACACTCACCTATAGAACTGTGGTGTCTTCTTTCAGAAGGCACAGTCCTAAGACACTGGCTGACAAATGACAGGTGGACAATACGTCGTGGAGTGTTGACCTCATTTAAAAGAGCCAGTAGAAACTCTTGGTGATATATTTTACTTATTGACCTGATGTTTTGGCCACACAGAAACACAACTCTTCACGCTTTCTATATATTCAGTTTCATTTGCACTGTAGTTCATTTTTATAGGCCATGACCAATGTGATCATCTATCACAAAGAAGACTGTCCATTTTCCGTTTTAATGCATGGTGTATGTATATTTCCAAAGTGCACTTTAAAAACAAGAATAAAAGGTTTTTTCTACACAACTGCAAAAGGATGAGTTATCATCCTCAGTTTTCTCTGTAACTTTTGTATGGATTCACCAATGAATGCATAAGGCTCAGTATTTATGGAGTTATATAGGGTTATATATAGTTATTTGCGAATCAGTACTTTGTAAATCAGTCCATTCAGGTTTATGATAAGTGTTGTGGACTGTTATGTCATATTGCATGTGTAAACACAAGAAGCTGAAAGCTGACAGGCAGTAAACAAAGCTTTAATGTTCTTGTTTTCTCATGGTGAAATCTCCTAGAAATACTTGTGTGTACTTACTGAGCAAAATGTCACTTATATTGGGAGAGTCAAACTCACTTCGTAGGGGGCAGGGAGCAGATGTAGGCAACCCACTTGGTTTCATATTAGGCCTATAGACAACAGGCTAAAGACATTCTAAGTAATCAGTGAATGAACCGCAAACATGAAGGAGAACAACCAGCACACGCTTGGACCTCTGTGGAATAAATGTGCCGCTTACAGCAAGGCTTAATATGTTCTATGTCACACAAATGACAATGGTGGTGACATGTTTCAGGGACAACTCCTGGAAGGACATGCAGGACACCTACAGTAACAGCTACAGTACAAAATCAAGATTCAAAATGTTTGTTATAAACAAACATTGTTTGACAGACGCTAGGCATATAGTGGGGCTATGCATTGATTTATTGGCAGACTGAGCTATGTCACTAACCGTGGTTTCAAAACTGAGTCATATCTGTCCTCTTACCGTACATCTTTATGCACCTTCATCTTAGGCCAGGCTTGGGATGGCTAACAATGCCCATGACCATTAGAACTGTACTGATTGTTGTCTACTTAAGTCAGACTGAAAGTGAACATGCTAAAAAATCAGATTTGTTTATCGATGACTTAAAACGACTGCATAGGGGTTTAATCAAATTAAATATTCAATTCAATGGATGGCTTTTATGATCTGTAAAATCTTAAAACCAACTAGTCTTCAAAGAACAATATTGATTAGTTTTTTCCTCTTTGTGTCTCCATTCAGTATAAATGTATATTCTATATTCACTTAATAAACAGTTTCCTGATTACTGTGTATGGGTCTTAAATCATGCTACTCCCAGCATGCACTGAGAGCCCATAAAATACATATCATTATACTACACCCTAGTACATTAGTCCCAGACTCAGTGGCCTATAAGTCCTGTTGAGTAGGCTAATCTTCTTTTTTATTTATCTCAATATTTATCTGTAAACACTTCCGTATAAAATGTCTCATCAACTCCTGCCTTCATATTTGTTCCATCGACTCTAAATAAGAACAATGACGTTGAATCTGTTTAGTAGCAATATGCAGTTTAATGGAAATGAATGCATTCAGACTAAAAACACTATTATACCTGAGCTTGCTAGGTGTGACCAGTGGCAGTTCTTTAAAGACTTACCAAAGCATATGATTTTTATCTTTATGATATGCAAAATAATTGGTAATGCTGCAGTAAAATGACAAAATAATTGGAATGCTTTTTCAATTTAAGAACAATGAAATAATAACAGACTACAATTTCACCTTTCATATAACTGCTAAATAAGTATGCTCATTCTTAGTAGCAGTACAAAATGGGCACCATTGAATTTGACTAACAATACAGACAAGAACAGATCAGTTGTTTCTCCGGTTAGGTCAGGAAATTAGAGTTTACGCTCCATATTCAGTTTTTGTCACAGATTTCACACAGTGCAGTTCAATTCTACAAGAACCGCAAGTTGAATGAGGAAATTGACCTGCATCTGGGGAAGGAATTCATGCTAAGACATGTAGGGAAAACTGTAATCCCAGAAATGGTCAGAATGGGTCGAGGGTCACCTTTTGTGGGTACTTAATGTTTACATGTTTTTTAAGAGTAATGCTTGTGCCTGAGCAATGAACTCGATGTCTCGATGGATAAGATTGTCTAAATGACATAAATGTAGAATTTAAATGTCACTTTTTTAATTTCTCCAGGTTGCACTCCTCAGCGTTTACAAAAAGTCTGAGCGGAGAATATTTTTTTTTGTTGTTGTTTTAACTGCTGATTGCCTCTTTAAATCTTATGTAAGGATCACCCCTTAGTGCTAACACATGCTCTGAGAAAACACGTGCCAGGTGATTTGTAGCAAAACCTTATTTTCTACGTATCGATTCCAGTGGGCCTTGGACCACAAAATGCAAAAACCTTGGGGAAGACAGATCTGCTGTCACGTCTTACAGTAGAAATCAGCCAATCAATGTCACTTTCTTCCACCCAGGCCTGTATGAACCTAATTCCACTCATCATGGCTAAATGGTGAAAACCTGGTGGTTCATCAATCATCTATCCAAGGAGCACTCTGTGCTTAATAGTCTGGTCTTTACTCACTGAATAGCAGCTGCATTTATCTATCTGGGGGAGCCAAGTGGAAATCCTTTCTACTATCTGACAGAGGAGAAAAGAGAGAGAGGATGGAGGGAGGAGGAGAACACAGGACAATGTCTAATGTACTTTGATCGCTGTGTTCTGTCTCTCACACATTCTAATTCCCAAATGGGGGCTGTCTGCTAACACGTTTCCAAACTGAAGCCTGCTGGAAGATGGATTACCATTATTTCTCCTCTACTGACTTCAGAATCCATTTTGATCGGTCTGTTTTGTAGAAAACCGCGTGCAGTGTTTGAATGTGAAGTCAATATTTCCTCAATCTGATATTAACATCTGCTGTAGTGTCTTTTTGCTTGTTTAGAAAAGATTTGATTGTCTCAAGTTTTACAAAGTCTCCTTTTTAAAAGATCGTGTGACGAATCGGTTATTGTAACCGTCGCCTCTGTTGTCTTTCAGGTGACAAGTGCCCATGCTTCCAAGTCAGACCTCATCAAGTCTGGCAGCCCCAAGTCAACGTTAAAACACATATGGACAGAAAGCAGCAAGGACCTGTCAATCAGCAGGTTGCTGTCACAGACTCTCCACGGCAAGGAGAACACAACAGCCTTGGACCTTCGCTATGACACCCCAGAGCCGTACTCTGAGCAGGATCTCTGGGACTGGCTGAGGAACTCCACCGACATCCAGGATTCCAGACCTAGAGCCAAGAGGCGGCCTATGGTCAAGACAGGCAAGTTCAAGAAGATGTTCGGCTGGGGAGACTTCCACTCCAACATAAAGACGGTCAAACTCAACCTTCTAATCACCGGGAAGATTGTGGACCATGGCAACGGAACCTTCAGCGTCTACTTCAGGCACAACTCCACGGGCCAAGGCAATGTGTCTGTAAGTCTGGTTCCCCCTACAAAGATTGTCGAGTTTGACGTTGCGGCCCAGCAGTCGGTGATCGACGCCAAGGACTCCAAGTCCTTCAACTGTCGCATTGAGTACGAGAAGGTGGAGAAGGGCGCCAGGAACACGCTGTGTAACTTTGACCCGTCCAAGACGTGTTACCAGGAGCAGACACAGAGCCATGTCTCCTGGCTGTGTTCCAAGCCCTTTAAGGTCATCTGTATCTACATCTCCTTCTACAGCACTGACTACAAGCTGGTGCAGAAAGTCTGTCCAGACTACAACTACCACAGTGACACTCCTTATTTCCCCTCTGGATGACCACTTCCCCAACAGCGACCCCAATGTGAAGGACCAGTGAGGCACAGAGGGATTCTTCTTTTTCCCCACCCAGAGTAATATATGTTAGCTGTACTGTTCTGAACATAAAAACGAATGTGTTAAATGAAACCTATTTATGAAATAATGATTTTTGAGGACAATAAAAACTGGCAAAAAGTGAAGATTTATGGGAAAGGGGCAATTAATTATTTTTGATTAATGGTTGTGAAAAACCATCATTATGTTAATAATAATATGTATTATTATTATTATTAATATTACTATACACAAAATATGACTAAACAAATAATATAAATAGTAATATTTTTTTTTATATATGTCTTCTACATTTTTCCCATGAATGATTTCATAGATGCATAATGTGTACATATTTGAGGTTGATAATTTCATTTGTAACTAATGATCATCATTGTACGTAAGTCTTATTAGTTTGTGAAAACTATTTTATTTTATGCATATGTTCTTTTTTTAAACGTAAATGTAGATAGTCTAGATTTTCTCTTTTCAGCATCTATGACTTTTTCCTTAAGGCATCCATACCTATTATATGAACGTTTCTTTCTGTGAGCCACCGATTGGACGGCCCAGTGCAGGGTCCCGTTTTGTTCACACACGCAATACTCTTCTGTCACAATATTCAGTTCTCTCAAAAATAACAGTCCAGCTACTTATAATTGAAAGCCTTCAAGGTCCTCACACATATCAAGAACCATCTACCCCGCAGACAAGAGCTGAAAAAGGAAGAGTGTCAGGGTGCAGTCTAACAACCCAGTGGAAAAGGAACAGGTCCTCATCAGCCTGATGGACTTATTAACCTTTGCGCAGGCTACTCCCACAAGTCATGTTTTATAAATACATTTAAAAACAATTTCCATGTTCAGGAATGATGCTGTTCAATCCTCAGCTATTTTTGGAGTGTCCCTGTATAAGTCTTGGCTCTGATTGTTATTAGAAGATCACAGCCTTATTAGTTACTATTCAGTTGTGATTGACTGGGGGGCTTTGCTCATTGTCATTGACTTAATAAAAAAATGTAATGTAATGAATTATATATCTTAGAGAACCTAATTTGTATGAATGGTTTGTATTGTACATAGTTTATCCTGAATGGAACCGCTTGTGTATTATGCCTCCATAAATCTATCACCCCCTTCCCACAGCCTCTCGCTCTCTTTCTCTCTTTCATTCATTAATGCTCGTTCTTGGTTCCTCGAACAAAGACACTGATGTTGCTGATGGTGTAGATGTGAATCCATTAAAACAGCAACCCTATACATATGCTGTAGAACTAATTGTATTATAAGTACTCATCAACTGTATGACTAAAACGCTCATTTCTTGGGGGAAGGTTGGAATGGAAGTGTACATATTAATAAAAATACTGTAAGTTTTACCAGTTTAATGTTCTCGTGCGTGAGTCCTTTATTTGCAAGTGTCATTGATAAGGATGGGGGTAGTGTTTGAAGGTCTCTAAATCAGACTGACAGACTAAATCACGGCCTTCCAGTGTTCCAATAGGGAACTCAATTCCACATCTCTCCACACTACATATTTACCTGAGCTTTATTCAACCTGTCCCTGTGAACCCAGAGGCAAACTCCCGCAAGACTTTCTTCTTTTAGGATCTATTATATCAAAAAGTTCATATATTTGTTTGGTGTAAAGAACAGCTGTTCTCTCAGTACATCATGATGTAACTTAAATTAAATTAAACATTTTGGATTTCAACATTTACCTGTTCTATAAAATCATATCCATTTAACCCTATTTTCAAATGGCTAGTAAGGTTTTCAAGCATGTCAAAATATTTTTAAGAAAAATTAAGATCAACTCCCTTTTGCCATCCTGAATCTATATATGTTTTAAATGCTTTTTGGTTTCAGCAGCTCAGTGCTGTGGAACTCAGTTAATTCCTAAATAAACATAACATTTACATGTTTTTCAAGAAGAGAACATCAAAATGTTGTAGATCCTAAAGAGTCTTCTTTTAGCAAATCTGCGTGCACCCAAACAAATTTAACCTAACAAACACTGGTTTTCCTGCAATGGCATTAATTCAAACTTGACAGGAAAGTGTGAAAATGAACAGAAAATGCTTAGAAGATGCAAACACAACCCGTCTAGGGGTTTGCATTGCAAACCAATATTGTTCTTTTGGGAGGTATTTTTACACAGAAACATACCATTGGATGAGTCCTGTCAAGATATGCAGTACCCCCCACCCACAAAAACCCCCACAGGGTATTAGTTCTCTAACAGTGATGTTGCACTCTAATTACAGCCCCTTGAGAAAGTGTTCAGATCCCTTCTGTTTTTGCCATCCATCAATCAACCCACAATACTCCATAATGACAAAGCAGAATTTTATTGTTTTTATTCATGCCAATTTATTGAAAACGAAAAACTGACACAGCGCATGTACTTAGGTACTTAGACCATTTGACATGATCATCCTGTGTCTATCTGTGGCAAATTCAATTGATTGGGGTATTATTTAGAAAGGTGCACACCTCTCCAGGCATATGCAAAGATACACCCCACAATGGGCTCTGTCATGGTGAAATGCCAGAAGGTTGAAACCACCAAGACTTCCTAGAGCTGGCCATCAGGTCTTGGTCAAAGAGGTTGCCAAGAACCCAATTGCTTCTTTAACAGAGCTTCAGGGTTTCTATGCAGATATGGGAGAACCTGCCAGAAGGACAACAATCTCTGCAGCACTCAAAAATTGGCCTTTAATATAGTGGCTAGATAGAAGCCACTGCTGAGTTAAAGAAAAACTTGAAATAATGAGAAAATATGTTCTCTGTTCTTGTGAGGACAGGCCTAAATACCTGTCTTCATTAAGGCCTAAATGCCAAGCGTGTGTAGAGTGTATACTACAAAGATTTGTCTTTCAGCACAAAAGTATTCCAAATGCAGCCAAGAAAATGCCGGAGGACCTTCTGGATGAGACTGTGAATGTTCTTGAGTGGCCCAGCCAAAGCTCAGACTTGAATCCGACTGAACATCTACAGTGAGACCTGAGGATCGCAGTTCACTAATTCTCCTTATACATCAAATAAAAAATGAAGAAGAGATCATCTGCAGGGAGGAATGGGAGAAACTGTCTCAGTCCAGATGTGCAAAGCTAATAGAGGCATACCCTAAGAGACCCAAATCTGTGATCTAGAAAATTACTGAAAAAAGGTCTCAGTACATTTGTACATTTTTTTTATTTGATACATTTTCACACATTCTAAAAATGTGCCATCGTGGGATCTTGTGTGTGGATTGTCTGTACAATGTAATCAATAATTAAGTATGTCAATGAAAATAAACCAAATGTGGAGTAAGTGAAGGTGTCGGAATACTTCCCAAAGGCACTGGATGTACATCATATTGATTGATGTTTGTTGTTAGGGTCAAAACAGCCTAGTGTGTCTGCATGGATTCTACAGCAAAGGGTGTGCAGGCCATATGGCAGGTTGACTCGGAGAAGAGTTGAAATGACCCGCAGGTGGGTAGTGCTGGAGCCTGGTGTGGGTCAGAACCGGTCAGCTGACAAGCCTTCCCTCATTGTTGCCTTCTTGGGAGAGAACAACATATAGGATCGTTTGTGAAGATCCTCAGATCAAGATGCATTGGGGTCTGCATGCTTTACTAATGACTAAATGATCCTGACCACCTCTAGACCACAGGATGTCCATTGGCTTTAAGAGATTCACGAATCAGAGACAAACTACCGTTCTTCCACCATCCAGCTACCTCAGAGGCCAGCCGACCGAAGTCAGGCAGGTGACCAAGAACCCAATAGCCACTCTAACGGAGCTTCAGAGTTTCTCTGCAGAGATGGGAGAACTTGCCAGAAGGACAACCCCCTCTGCAGTACTCCACTTAGGCCTTTACCTTCTCTAGACAGAAACTGAGACAGGACTCAGAGTCAGGACAGAGGGAACGATGAACCAAGTAAAATATTGAGAGGTGAAGAAATCCTGATCCAGAACACACGGGACACAGAATGAGGCAAATATTCATCTTTCAGCATAACAACGATCTGAAAAACATAGCCAAGACACAGCTGGACTCGCTTTGTAGACAACAAGTCTACAAATTAAAACCTGACTTGTGCCCCATTGAACATCTATGGGTAGACCTGAAGATCGCATTTCATCGACACTCCCCATCAAACCAAATATATGCCTGAGACAGGTTTTAATTTGATCTATATCGTATTTGGGGTAAGAGCTCTGACTCACTGAAATCTGGAGGACTTTGAGTCAGATGTGAGCCAGACTAACGACATTCAGAGAATAGAGATGAATGCGGAAATAACCTGCCCTAAACCAACTGCATATCGAACAGTCTGAATACTTACGAACATGATATATTACATTTTTTCTTATTTCTCAGTTGTAAATTAGCTTTGTAAAAATGGCAAATTAAGGGCAAAGAAGTGCTATGACATGGTACACAAAAATATACTTTTTTATTGATAATCAGTATCTCCCAAAAATGCCAATTTGTAGGAACAAAACCCGGAAGGACCTTTTTCGGCAACCGCAAACAAGTATACTGAACCACAAAATGTCTTACCTTTTGCATAATGGTAACGTAACACGCAGCACCAACAGGAATGTATTGTTCTTGAATGCAACATCCCATAAATAGGCCCAATATGGATACAAAGTCTACTGAGTTTTAAATGCTGCCGAACTCTACAGGGAGGCATGAAAAAAGCATGACTTTGGATGTACAGGTTCTGAAACCAAATATATTTATTTATATTTTATTAACTTAAATAATAATCTTACGTTAGGGAATGTCTGTTCTTTTTTGCCTGAACTTTTTAGACTAACTCTTCGGTGTTCCTGATCAAGACAGCGATCCAAATTCTTGCAAGTGATCAAGTCATTAAATTCAGAAGGCTCTATGAAGATGTGTCCTCCTGAGCACGTCCTGTCAAACCGTTTGCTTCATCACAGCACTCGTTCAAACAGGACGTTATTGTTAATTTCTGAGAGAGCGCTCATTCTCCAGCTTGCGACCACATTTAAGCCACGTCTGGCGACGTCTGCACTACGTGAACAAAATTCAACATATCATCGCCGTGACGCAGATCCACGGCGGGAAGATGACTTTTAACATCGACAGTTGGGACCATTTTATCTAAATTCAAACCAACACCAGTTAACACCCATGGTTTACCTGTTTTATCCTTTCTGAATTTGAGCGTCATTACCCTCTGATCCCATACGAACCATACTATGGGTAAGTGAACAGATTTTGTCTACCGAGAGAAGTACAGCGTCGACATGTGGATTCAGGGCAATGTGTGTTCCAGTCCCTAGGAGAGAGGCAGACAAGATTGAGAGTGAGCGCTGTTTGTAGTCAATGGCAGATAACAGCGTCTGTTGTGGGAATCCTCGTAGGGTGCAGTTAGGATCAGCACTCGGATTTACAGTGATTAGAACCCTCTAGGGGAGAAATCCGCTCCTTGCTGAGTTTATCTGGCTCACAACTTATCAGTAATTAAAGTGTGTGCCAGGTTTGTATGTTCATCGGCTGTCTGTGGGGTGCTTTTACAGCCGGCCTCATTAATAAGGAGTAGGCATCCTAAAGTTTAGCCCTGAATGCTTCACTTTTAACAAGTCTACAGGGAGTTGGTTAAGTGTGTGATATGGGCATGTGTTTTTAATAGTACACATTCAAACATGAGACAAATTGCTCCACAAGGGATTGTCTGTCTATGCCAAAGTATACAGCCAATGTCTTTATCGGCCAAGACATGTAGGCTAATTACCCAAAGCAATTTACTATACCCTATCTCAGTTCAGATAAGCTTAAGATTGAATTTATACAGCCAATCGAGACAATATTAATGTGGCCATTTTATCTATTCAGTGACACTCAAAACAAGGTGTGGGCGACTGGCCATGCACGTACACTACTTAAATGGTTGTCGATCCTACCAGTTAGTTATTTTCGGTGACCAAATCTGGGCAAAATATTAGCGTTTGTGTTTCGTAACATCCTCAATCAATTTGTCTCAGTATGCAACGACAACATGTTCCCTCACGGCCCATCCTGTCTGGCTGGTGTGAAAAGGACATTTCTCCCCCAGTGAGTTTCATCTCCGTGGAATCATAATGAAGTGGCAAAATAACCAAGTCGACCATTCATTTAATTATGTCCTTTAGCGTGCTCTCCTGAAGCATTGCTCAATACAGGTTAGGTGATAAACACAACGGGGTGATTAATGTCTTTAATACCTGCAGATCAGATTTAGAGCTTCAGAGCCGGGACGGGTCTCTCCCTTGTTAGCCACGCAGACAGCCTCTTCCAATGAAAAGGCTTATCTCAGGAATCAAGACGTTTGAACAATGAGTTTGGGATCCTTCCCACATCCTGCCACACTCTGCCAACGCTGCCGCCATTCCCATCCAGTCCCAGAATGCCCCCCAAATGGTGTCCTAGTGCACTCATAGTGCACTAATTTCAGCAAAAGCCCTATGAGTTGTGATACAAAGTAGAACCCTACATAGGAAACACGGCTGTATTTGGAACGCAAGCCCAGTCAAATCCAGCTCTGAACTTTTTTTCCTGAACAGAATTTCTTCCTTTAATCAAAAGCGGAATGGAAAAAGGACCTCGCGTGCCTCTGGGATATTTTTCCATTAACCATTTTGACACATGACTGACTGTGGGGGATTATTGGTTTTTGAAGAACTATTAACAGCTGTACATTTGCATTTTAATACAGTTCTCCTCGACTACTAATGCAATTTTGGTTCTTCGGCTTTGTGGCACCGCCTTGTTCCTGGAGCAATTCGAAGTAACAGCAGAAAGGCCCTCCGGCTTTAATCATTTTAATTGCCATGAAAAATTACTTTCCATTAATCACCCCTGAATCTTGGCTAGTGTGTTCCCTTCCCAACCACCAATGCGGCTTGCATCCAAATTGTTGCTCATCCTTTCCTGTAAAGTTTTGAACTGGACCACAACGGTAGCTACGTTGTCATTCTGAATTTCAAATGGTAAAGAAAGGGGCACTTCCGGACACATTTTCAAGAAATTGTCATTTTTCTAGGACTGGACAGAGATAAGAAAAGAAAGGTCAAACTTGACTCTATAGTTTATTCATTTGTTGAGCTCATTTCTCTGTTCAGGTCAAATTGCCCCAGGGCCAATTTGCCAATTACTGAAAAAAGATAAAAACGCACATTATGTTAAGCCTAAATGTGTTTAAGTTCCATCTAACTTGCTATTTGTCGCCAATGATTCATCCTCCATTCTGACCTTTGGAAACATACACAGATCGTAAGTTGGACATTGGTGCCTTTAGGTCCTCCCTGTGCTCCTCGTTCTCCCTGTGCTCTCTGTGCTCCCTGTGCTCTCTGTGTTCTTCTTTGTATCCAAGAATCCCATACTTTGTATTCAGATGTAACATTGCCTTTGGTTTGACACTCAACCGCTGTCAAAATAGTGAAAAATGAACCTTTTATCTGAAGGCATCCTCAGCAGCAACCGTTGTTATTTCCCCTGTACTACAGAGACGTCCATGGGAGGGGAGGCGCATTCGTCAGGAGCAGAAAATACGCAAATGCATTTTATCAGCGTTGCGATTTAGAGATCTGTGGGATTTTAAGAATGAAACATAGTAGACAGACAAATGATGCGTGTGTTTATCTATTTACCTTCTGTCTGATGAAAAGTCGCATGAAATATAATTTAAGCAGATATAATCTGAGCACTTCCATGGTTTATTTTGATATTTGGGAAATTATATTGTCAATTTAATTTGGCTCGAGGCAATTGGTGTACCTTGCATTACTTTTTCTAACTCATCCCTGCATCCCCCAATCTCCTCCCCTAGTCCCTCCAACCCTCTCTCCCTTCCCTCCTCCCTCCGAACTCCATTAAAACGAAATGACTAAACTCTAAGTGACAGAGATAAAGGTTACCCTCACACTTAATAACTGTTTCCCAGGGGGGGCCAGAGTCCCTGACTTCCAGATTGTGATTCTTTCTTAACCCCTGTTTGTTATTCTTATTAAAACTTCAGTAACACCATACTTTTTTTATTAATACTGATTGAGTCTAGAAGAGAGGGCACAGCCTCGGGGCTTTGGGAGGAGGGATGTCTGATTTAAAATCTTGCCTTTTTATCATATTTATGGCGATTCATTACCATAAAGAGTTACGCCCCTAAGTCACCTAATCAACCTCATTATACAATGTTTTATCAGATATGTATCCGAGATATGCCTTAATAAACAAATCCCAGTCTCTCAAGTTTTGACTTGCATCAATTTCCGCGAACACAGATAGCTTTCCAAAGTCGGCCTCTAGGATGGGAAACATCAAGGGAAATAACCATTTGTCTGAGACATTTGACATTGTATTTAAGGTTTCAACTAAGTGGGTGTATCTGGGTGAGTAGCGGCATGAGGTCATCATTCTGTGTCACATGAGGTCATCATTCTGTGTCACTGGATCCGGTATAGGCAGATTGAAATGTGCTAGCTTGTCTGTTCTTTTTCTTTCCCCCTCTCTCTCTCTCTCTCTCTCTCTCTCTCTCTCTCTCTCTCTCTCTCTCTCTCTCTCTCTCTCTCTCTCTCTCTCTCTCTCTCTCTCTTTCTCCATCTCTCTGGGTTATTGAGCGGGGTTAATGGAGTGGACTCCAGAGGAGAGCCTCTTTGCGTGAGACGTCAATAGGACCTGAGGGTCATACTTCAGTGTGTCATAATGTGGTGGATGATACTGTATGTGAGGGGAGGGTTATTTTGGTTGTATTTATGAAACGAGCAACGTCACTATGGGTTGTATTTATGTCAGTTAAGTTTTCAATATTTTTTTTGAAGACAAACTTCTTTCAGACGTTTATGCTTTTATTGGTAGATACAGTAAGACAGGTTGAGGAGAGAGCCTTTCCTTAAAAACCAGTGGGCCAGATTTGAACCTGCGCTGCAGCAGTACTACATGCGCATTGAAGGCAGCTGCTTAGAATCTTCGACCAGCCCCATCATTAAAAGGCTTTAATATTATAAACTGGGATGTTAAAGCTTTATTAGAGTACAAGGGTATTAAACGGGTGTTTTAAATGACAACAGACAGTGTGCACGATAGTATATTTTTCTTCACAATATCCAGCTCATTAAACAATAACTGAAATACAGCTAGACAGTCAGCAAGCATCTAACATAAAAAATGTTTTACATAAAATTATTATTTAATAATTAAATGTAAAGCAGGAAGAGGTTACGCCCTTTAGAGGTTACGCTCTCCGGACCTCATTGGAGGCCAGACTGAAATGAAATTGACCCCATTGGAATTGCAAAAGCCAAATATGTTTGCCAATAGCATTTGTCTTAACTGTTCTTTAGATTGGCTTATTTCAAAAGGTTCAGAGGTTCTTTTAGACTGAAATGAGTGATCTATAAATATTCAAATAACAAATCAAAGTTCAATCGTCACATTCACAGTTTAGCAGGTGTAATTGCTGGTGCAAATTAATGTTGTCAAAATGTATGTGCATAGATCTGAAGATAACGTGTTATGGTATCCGTGAAGTGAGAATGATTTTCAAAGGCATCATTCATCTTGTTTTTAGACCCCACCAAATGCCATATTCCAAATGTGTGTATGAATACATAAACATCATTGTTTATTATTCAATGGATGAAGTTAAGTGAACACCTGTCCCCTCAGATCCAATAGGTATTATTCCACCGATAGACCACAAACTAATGTCTCTTTAGCCCTGTATCTCCTAATTACAAAACATAATTTAAAATGGAAAAGTAGGGTGAGTATTTTGAAATGTGACAATTAGCAAAATGGCACAGTCAAGCTTTGTAATGAAAATCTTTGCATTTGTTCCAAATGCTCACAGTGTCTCATATACACAACACTCAGCCTGCTAAATATGAGCCACGACGTCTTAATGCTGATTCCCGCCAAAGGAGGAATGGTGTCTGCTTCTTATTTTTCCTACCTTTTGTCTCTGCTTGACGAGGTTATCAATTCCAAACAATAATGGAGGGATGCATTGGGTGAAGAGAGAGAGGCAGTTAGTGACAAGGGTAAAAGAGCTATTTGGATTCTTGGAGCCTAACGCTCTGCAGCCTCATTTATAATGGGATTACTGTAGCGGTAGCCTCTGGTGGTGCTGTTACGGCTGGCCAAGGATCAATCACAAAAAGTCAAGAGCATATTAAAAGGATTATAGATTAGCAATTAGATGTCTTCTCACTGACTGAAGGTAGAAATACTGGGGTAAAAGTTCTGACAGGGGTAGAGAGTTCTGACTGGGGGTAAAAAGTCCTGACTGGGTAGAAAGTTCTGACAGGGACAGAGAGTCCTGACAGGGGGGTAGAGAGTCCTGACAGGGGGGTAGAGAGTCCTGACAGGGGGCTAGAGAGTCCTGATTGGGGGTAGAGTGTCCTGACTGGGACAGAGAGTCCTGACTGGGACAGAGAGTCCTGACTGGGACAGAGAGTTCTGACTGGGGGTAGAGAGTTCTGACTGGGGGTAGAGAGTTCTGACTGGGACAGAGAGTTCTGACTGGGACAGAGAGTTCTCACAGGGGGTAGAGAGTCTTGATTGGGGGTAGAGAGTTGTGCATAACAATGATGGCCGTCATCTTTTTCTAGGATCTACCTTCCCATCTAACAAAAGCTTCAGTTCATTTGATTTCCCTGGGTCTCTTATTTGTTGCACTTTTGGCCATAAACAGTGGATGTTCTTGAGATCTGCATCGAGTTCATGAGACATCTGCTCCAGTTTAGGTCAAGTCATTAGCAACCTCTTTAATCGTTATAATGATATGGATATATTGAGAAAGTTTATAATGGTCTAATTACATTTTTTGCTCTGAACAGTTATTTGTACCTTGTTTAAACTTACCAGGGTAATTTCTTTGAAACAACCTCTCTAACTAGAGAGAGAGTAAGGCAGAGAGGCAGGAGCTGGACTGTGTCCAATGTCTATTGATTCGGGTCTACCTTGGTCTCTCTTCTTGGTATTGGTGTAAAACGCATTGCAAGAGAATGTCTACAAACAAATGGACTTCTTCATTGGTTGTGACAGCTCTATTGTGCTTGATGGACAGGAACTAATTTCTCCATCATACACACGCAAATAAAAACAAAGCAATGGGACCCCGTAAATGGCTGGTTAGGACCCCCAGGTGTGTGAACAGACCCTATAAATGCAAATGCTTCAGGCCTTTTCCCAGTGGTTCATGGATGATAGTGTAGAGGATGGTTGGGAGTTTCAAGGTTGTGGGGGATTTTGTTCTGCAAGGTGTTTTTTCTCAGTATTTTGATTGTTTAGTAATTTTCGTTGATAGGAAGGAGGATGCAGTTACGTTTTGGGATTATGATTCATGTTTTTTTCAAGCCCCCCCTGCCCCCCAGTACTTGAACATCTAGAAATTACCACTTAAGATGAAATGACCTGCACTCACAATATTCAGGGGTAAACAGAGTACTAACTTATCCTACTCAAGACAGACAGTTGCCAATATAACATGAGAACTAGATCAATTAAAATTACTCAAATAAAAAGCAAAGTTAAAATGTGCTCAGAGTAGATGTACCAAAGGGTTGGTTATCTGGCCTTTCCTAAATGTGATCTTTTCCATTCATTAAATTGATTAAGGAAGTGAGGAAATTAGTATTCCCTGTCCTCCAATAAAAATATGTAATGATTCCTGTACATGGAAACAAGTAATTGTACTATATATAGTACAGTATACAGCCATAGCATGAAATGCAGTAACGATCATTGTCAAAACTGCCAGTTTTAATCTCACCCAGAGAAATAGATGTGGTGTAACAAGGCAAAGGCGAGCAGAATACCCATCTAATATCTCCACAGTAATACATAATCACAAAAATGCTTATTACCAAGAACATAGATAGACAACGACACTATACAGATCAATAATGTCACAATGTAATGATAAACTTGTGTTCTGCCAGACCAGTCAAAACTTGATAACTCAAGCCAAGAACATGTGTCCGCGGGAAGAAAACAAAACAATTTCAGGATTTGAAAAACTCTTTCTACAGCTCCAGAAAAAAATTAAGTCTACAGCATCATTTTCTTTCCTTTCCAAAAAAGTCAAAAAGGATGTTTTTGAGAGACCACTGCAAACTGAATGCTTCTGTTCCTCACTCAAAACTTTCCTTTTAAACTTTATAATGGGAGTAATTTGTAATTTTGGTTGATTCCCTTGAATCGTTATTGAAGTGCAGTGGATTCAACATCTTGAAGAATTACATAATATCACATGCCTGGGACAGAATTTAACGTTTAGGACCCAAACCATGGGCAATTTTTTTATTAATAGTAATTATATTACTTTCCAAAAAACTGGTCATAAACGTTTAAAAAACTAGGCCATATTCAAATCCCTTTATTTTCAAAACAAGTAATTCATTGTCACATCTTTTCTATTCTTAACCTACTCAGTCTCAGTCTCAAAAGATGTTCTCTTTTAGATTTGTCCTTCCATTTCTGTGCTCCTATTTTTGGTTACATGGTGGCAAAGCCAGATAGCTAAAGTACTGTAGTTAGACAAATGTATTGGTTACATTTAAAAAAATGTAAGCTGTTCTATGCAGGATTTTTTTCTGTAAAAGAAACTACTGCATTTTGCAATTACTCAGCTGTCAGAAAGCGGTTCCACACCAATGACCGATAGAGAATCAAGTTCCGAATAAATTTAAAAAAAAATTAATGACCTGTTCCAAAAAAAGCGCTAACTCAAGAGTTCGACGACATTCTTCATCGCCTTGCTAATTTTAGCTTAGTGTTCCTGGTAGCTAGCTAAAGAGAAGTTGGTCTAAGTCTTCTTTCACTTTGCTATTTTTATAGTGTATGTTGTAGTAGACAAGGGAGGAACTGACTGTTTGTCATCCTGATCTCTATCTGCCATGATAGTTTCTTACAGTAAGCAAACTTCACTCCCTACAGCATATATACGCTATATAAAATATCACCCAGGTAAAATGCGCATTCACAAAATAAGCCAAGGAGGAAATCCTTCCTTGTAGAAGGTGATTGGCTGGAACGGGACTGGTTGGGAAGTAGCGGCATGCTGCCAAAAATTATAAAATGACATTCCACTGGCACTCAACTTTTTTTTACTGAATCCTATTTATCAAATGTATGTTGGTGCTGGTGTTTAGGTTATCACTCTGGCGATAGGTGTTAGGGTATCATTGATTGGCTGTTAGTAGAAAAAAACTTTTTACGGAAAAGGTTTACCCTGGGCTACCTCTAACAAAGAATCCGTGCCATGGCCCTCGCGGAGCATGGGAAACCACTTCCTTCAAGGTCTCGGTTACGAGGGACATAACCGACTGAAATACCATCTACGCCGACTGCTAACCGACTCTCCAGATCACACTCGTTACATCGCTACAAGAAGCACCAAGTACAATTCTGAGTACACATGCATAAACTTAGCAAACAGCAGGATTCTGAATTTGTTTCTGAATGGTGGCGACATTGTTTATATCATCGCGAGAACGCTACATATATAGTGAATTAGTTCTCTAGAAGAGAGCTCTTATTATTAAATTATGTTTCTCCCTTGAACAGCCCGTTCTATGGACCATTACCTCGGCCGTAACTCCTCCATAGATCACACCTCTAGTTTCATAAACACCACACAGAGGCAAACCAACCCCTGACTGTGCATTCTGGCAGAGACTGAGAAAGAAAGAACGACAAGAGGAAAGAGGTGAAGAGTGTGGCAGTTTGCATCAACTGTACTGCAGGCAACTGCTTTAACCTTTCTTCATTATATCTTTATTTTACATTCACCGTACAAGGCACGCTAATAAAGACATCATTCTTATTTAGAATTTTCTTTCTCTTTCTCTCTGTATCATTTTAGGTCTTGGCAAGGGGAAACGGGATTCCTGTGGAGACAGGGGACAGGATTAAAAATAAAACAAAATTAAATGGAAAACAGACAAAGACGCATAGTAATGAGACAAATACAGAAAATCACATACGCAATCTACTCAAGTCTTCCGGTCTTTCCTAATACCTATACTCCACAATATGTGCCACTGCTAAGTTATTATGTCAAAGATTTGATTGATCTTTATTCAAACATCCCTCTGCAACTAAAGAGATCAATCAATAGGAATCAGATGTACCACAACAGCCGAATAGGGAACTTCCTCTGGCCATCTCCCTAAACGTGAACTCGACAAACTCTTAGCCTACATAATCATTGCTGTCACAGCGAGCCGGTGATGAAGGGACCATGAAGAACTTCATCGGGAGTCATCATTGTCATCTGAAAGCCCTGTGCTTAGCCCTGTCACCTGCAATTAACATCAACCAGGAAAGGGGAGCAGCGGCGCCAGCCGAGTTGATACTGAGTATGACAGCCTGTCCACCAACCTCCTTTCTTTCTTTTCTTCTTTCTTTTTGTTTCTCCTCGTTGCTTTCTCTTTTTCTGTCCCTCTCTCTGCCTTTCTTTTTTAGTCTCTCCATCTCTCGGTTAGTCGCTTTATATATACATATTCTTTTTATCACTTTTCTGGCTCCATATTTCTCTCTCTCTTAATGTGTCTTTCCATCATCCCATCCACTCAATTTTTCTAGCTTTCTTTATCTCACTGTGACTCCCTCTGTTGTTCAGAAATGGAAGTCCACATTGAATAATGATATCTGTAAATACAACAGAACAATCTTTGCCCAGCTCCCTAATTTTAATGTGCAATCTAGTTTACTTTTAGAGACTTGCTTTTCCTCTGTTAGGTTGTTTTCCATTCTGCAGAATCAGTATTTTGCTTCTTCTTAGTGATTGGTGAAATTTTTTCAAGTGGATTATTTGGATTGTGACAAAGATGGATATGGTATAATCTCCAAGACAGCTAAATTAAATTATGTTGACTTTAATAAACATTCTGAAGAGGATTTCCCAGATGTGTTTACTGGTGTCAGGTTAACACCATTATGACTCATCTAATTGATGATATAAATCACAATGATATAAATTAAATCTACATTTATACAGCACACAATGTTTTTCCTGCAGTCCATCTATGTAGGTGTGTTGATCAAAACATATAGTTTTGTCCACTGTTTTGATTGCCTGAAAGGCCTTCCTTTTATTGCTCAAATTTGATTAAATCACTAGGTGGTGAAAGTGGAAATCACAGCAGGGTGGAGGAGCAGTTTGTTTCCCACATTACATCATTGCCGTCATTATATGAACAAGATGTTCTGCAATTCTTGCGGTACTAGCAACTGGAAATGTACAACACAATGATTTGACTTCTGGGGTGACTTAATTGCGTTAGGGCATCTGGTTGTGGACATTAAAATCCAATGAGAATCCAAAGAAAGAACATTAGCCCATTAAAATGGTTCTATATTCTGTAGGCCCTTAATGACGTTAGCTAGCTCTTGATTCTTTAGAGACTAACGATGCATTGTGTTTCTACCTATTTGTGCTCCAAGAAGACTACTTGTTCTGCATAATGAATTCAGTTTAATCTGGCTTTTGTTTTTTGCGACCAACTGCCGACAGAAGAGAAATTAAAGATACCACCTTTCAGGCGAAATATCAGTGCACGGTCAGATAGTGCTGTTGCTATAGCAATTGTAATTACAAAGGTTCATTAACTCTTTACAGTTTCACCGATTAAAGTGTAGATTCCCATTAGGAAGACATTTACATATTCAAGAAATTTAAGCTGTTGGCCAAAAAAACGATGTCATTGATATGAACGCCCATCCCGCGACCAAGAGGGTTATGCTGATATTTATATATCTGTTGCGTGACATGGTGCAGTAATACAATATCAAGGCACTGCTCCATTAAAATGTTAAGTCTAGTTTATTTAAATCAGGCCGAGTCTTTAGACACACAGGATGATTACCGAAGCACATTGTTATGTTCGTTAGGACCATTTAGTGCCATTATCACTCCATAGTAAAAGTAAAACTAAGTATGTATGTCGCAAAGGTAAGAAGAATACATTGGTTCGCTGAAGGATTTTCATAGGCACTGAATAGCCGTCATAATAAGAGGCATTACAGTTCACTTCACTCCCACCTTATAGTGTAAGAAACTAAGCATTACAGGCCGAAGATATTCAGTTGAATTGCTGCCGTTCTCATAAGAAATCCAGATATACCTTGCAAATTATCCAAAGCTACATATATTTTCTTTTTTGCACTTTCTCCCCATTGGAATAAAACCTAAAACTCGGATGCTGTCAGCGGCATGCAGTACCTACTGTGTTACATCGTAACGCATGTGACACTTCAGTTGGCCTTCATCTGAGCAACATTTTATTAGATTATTATAGGGCTTTCAGATGACAATGATAACTAACACCATTACTCTCTAGTTCCCTCTAATTATTTTGGTTAACACATTACCCATTACTGAGGTGGAAACACATTTCAATCTCTATTTTCAACTTGGGGTGAAGTAGGAGGTCAAAAGAAGCTTAATAACCTGATGTTATTTAGTTGTTGTTAGCAAACTACCCAAAAGCTCTGCTAGCTGGCTAAACTGAGAGATGATTAGGAATGAGGTCTCATAATATCTGCAGGCTCTACTAGACGCAAAGAGTTTCTTCATACAGTTGTTACTGCCTCCAAATCATCAAATATCAATCTGCCTGCCTGTCAGTACGTTTTTTCGGCAATTGCACCCCTTGATCAGCTGTTGCAGCAGGCGACAGCAAGAAGCAGCTGCTAATTTTGAAAAGTAATTCATCATCGTTTGGTGGAATATATTCAACTTTTTGTGGGCTCCACTCACTGGTTAGCAGGATGATACTGACCACATCCATTTGTGTGATATGAGGTCTGACTGGATGGCTCAGCTATACAGTGCCTTCAGAAAGTATTAAAACCCCTTTACATTCTTCACATTTTGTTGTTTTATGCATTTTACTCAATTTATTAAAGGGGCCTTTCACCCTGGGAGACCCATCCATGATTTCTATTATGTTTGAAAGAATTTAGGTCCACGATATTTTCACAAATAACTACCCAGAAAGAGCACCCAAATGGGATTTGCATGCTAAACAACTGAACTCTATTGCATCAGGATATGTGTTTCGAAAGACTAAGAGCTGAAAAATGCATGTAGTCATGTTTTCTTTCATTTTACAAAGCCTCCAAGTTGTAACGATTAGAAGTCAACTTGTGAGTAGTCACAGTTGTCCTCGTTTGATATAGCAAATGGACGTCTTCAATGTTTCTACCAGCCGGTATTTTGCCATGCCAAACATGATAAAGGGGTGAATACTTATGCAATTATTAATTTTCTGTTTTGAATTTGTAATTAATTTAGAACAATGAATAAAGTCGATTTCATTATTCAATTTGACATTACAGACTTTTTTGATCAGTAGCAAATACTCCTAATTAAATGCAGTTTGTTTCATGTTATAACGCAATAAAATGTGGAGAAGGGGGGTGAATACCTTTGAGAGCCAGTGTATTTCATTTGTTTTAGCATGCAATGTATTTTTTGCTTATATTTATCAGGGTAGCAATAAATTTGGACAAGAGAATGAATACAATCTAAACTTCTCCCAAAGCGGTCTTCTTTCATCCAACGTTCTGCCTAAAAAGCTCATGAAAGGATTCGCTTACAATTTAATTGAAACTAATAGATTATGTGAAATCTCTGCATTAAATCTTTCAGCTGGCAGATTTACAGCAATGGCAAAATTAACATATTGATTTTTGTCTCTGATATAAATGAATCTTTAAAGCACAATTGGAAAGCATGAGCTTATCTCTTTAGAAGAGTGGGCATAAAATACAACCGTGAGTGTGGCTTTGCTAATGACGTGGCATTGAAGATTAGTAGAAACTGTGAAGCTAATATGGGAATGCACTCAAAAGTTGGTAAGTTACATCACAATCCTTGATTGAAGTGCCTTTTTTAAGCAACAAATGAATGAACTGAGGCAGCCAGAAAGGTGGAAAAAGAAGAAAAGCAGAATCCTTAATTGTGCCAAGGAGGGGTATTTTAACCACACAGTTCTTAAACAGCAGTGAGGTTCAATGAGCCAATAAATGAGCACAATCTACTTTTTGATTCTTCAAATTACAGCCGCTAAAATTGTGATCATATGTACCTTGCTAATTAAGCAAGACAGAAAAACTAGACACGCCAACTATAGTTCAGCCGGGCCGTGGGTAAAAGTGAGTCTTTGGTAAGCTACGGAGGTGCCTTGAGGACCAGCTATTTATTTACTGAAATTGTATTTGTAAGCTATTAGTTCTGGCTTGGTTTACCGCTAGGTGGTTTAAGACAGCAAGAGGTGGACTGGCAGCTCATTCATTTACAATGGAGCCTTGCGGTGCGCAGAATTCTACTTCCACCCGAAAAATTGCGAAGGTAATCCCTGTTCGCTAGCTTTTGTCAGTGGGGGAAAACATGGACGGTGCAGTCAACATTGGCATGCATTTAATTCTACAACACCGTGATAACGCAGAACCGAATTTAATAGCTTAACTGCAGAGTTCGTAAAAAAAGATCACCGCAATAACATAGTGTGAGGACAAGCTAGCCTGCTAACCTTATTGGCCTAAACCTAGCTAGCTAAATTCAGTAGCAACTTTAGGCTTTGCGTTAGGTAGAAGGACCGAGACCTAACATTACCTACAACGATATAACAAATAATACGTATTTAAATAATGACACCATAACTACTACTTCGTTTGGATATTTTTTGCTGTTGGTGTTGGGGAGAACATAATCATCATCAGATCATTCAGCTTGCCTTTTTCTGGACAGCTTTCACAGTTAACACGATTTCCTATCTATCTGGAGTCATCGTATCAGGCTGGCTTGCCGCCATGCCATTCATACATGTATTACAAATTAGGAGTATGTTTTCTGTTGACTGTTAAGTTTGTAGTTAGCTAGCTAGCCACTGTGTTATTTTTGGAAGTGAATATGATAAATGTAAGCCTTGTTGTTGCCACTGAATTGTGCCAGTCAGTAGACACAGCGAGATTCAGTGTTAGCCTATATTTTGACATGCTATCCTATAGACCAGGTTTGTTGTTGTCACATAAACACTTTGACCAGTCAAAGTAGTACTTCAAAAACTCCTTTACAGTTCTTAACAAACATGCACCACTCAAGGAAGCCTGTACCAAAAAAACATACAGCCCCTTGTTTAGCTCCAAATTGTCGGAGCTAGTCCAGCATAACAACCTGCTTGGGTGCATAGCTTTGGCCCCCAAAAGCTCCTCTGATTCAACGTTTCAGGGAATGAAGGAATCGGTGCACTCAGGCAATCAGGAAGCAAAGGCAGGATTTTACCAACATCAATTTGCCGGCAGTGGTTCAGGTCCTAAAAAGTTCTGATCCTTTAATACATCCAACATGCCTTCTACATCCACTCCGTAATACCCAAGAAAATAAATGTATGCTTTTTAATCGGACCGTAGCTTTGCCAGCCTACTCCCAAAACATCCTAACCCTCGTTTGGGTCTGAACTAAAGTATGTCGACGCCTACAAACACACTGGTATATGGCTCGACTCCTCGGTTTTGGCAATGTGGTTTATAAGCTTGACGCAATAGATCGCTTAAAGAAATTGTATGAAATTTAACCAATGCCATTTGCTTTGTCACCATAGCCCTGTTCAAAATGTGTTATTGAGAGTTTTACACTCAGGTGAACGGGTCCTTGGTACAAACAGGACTCACTCACTGGAACCAATTTAAGCCCCTTTTAGGTTCATGACCCCTATAATTTACCAATATTAAAAAAGTACCTAATATTGAGGAAGAAATCCATATTTGAATGTATGAAACTCTGAGACAATGATATAACAAAATGTGGAACTAATTGAGAGGGTAGTAGACACTGTATAATCAGACATTTAACAATTGAGGCAATTGTGATTAGTGCATCAGGCTAACATCTTAAAGCACCTTGGCCTTTGGGGAGATGTTTTTATCCCCTGCCAGTACCGATGATTCAGTTCTAGCTGAATTTTACTGCCATGTTTGTTCCACAAGTTAGAGAACCCGAATGGGAAGCCGTAAGGACGACCACCCCAAAAAATTTACTGTGGGGTACACTACATTGCGGCTTGCTAATTAAGACAATTACAGGATGTTAGCTGGTAGCCAGATAATTGCTCATGTAAAACACACACTAGCACACTATGTGAAGCTAACTGGCAATTGGTTGGATACCAGCAACACAGGGTCATGCCTAGATACTAGAAAGTAACATATACCCTAAATACTACTATTTTTACAAGACTGAAAACAAAAAAGATGATCTGTGACATTGTGTTTGAGGTCAGGCAAAAATAATGAAATCCACTCTGGCATGCACCTAAAGTCCCCTAGTGAATATACATAAGGTGTCACGTCCTGGCAGGCCTGCCATTCCAGTGAAATCCAATGTCCTCTCTTTTATTTGGAACAGGCAGGGGTTAGTTGTTATTGCCTTCACCTTTGTTCCTAATCACTGTACCTGTTTAAGTTCCTTCTTCCCTAGAACACCTTGTTGGATGTGTTTTTGGATTTGGCTCCGTGTGTAGTGTTGTGTTGTTTTCTTGTTCCACTTCAGATTTGTTGTGTCAATGTTTTAAGGGACCAGTCTTCTGTTGTCCCTTAGCCTGCATGTGTCGTGCTTCTGAAAACACAACATTTCTGTAGGTGAACTTTCTCCTCTGCTGGGTCAATGATCCAGAGAACGCATCTCAAGAAACGAGACTCCAGTCATGCACAATTGTCCATATAGCTACGCAAGCTAACTGTACAGCAAACTTTACCAGTCTGATATCTGCTTAAAACGCCTTTGACAGCATGGTGGCACTCAAAACCCAGAGAGACCGGGATATGCTTCAGGCTCAAAGCTAGTATTTTAGAAAAAAAATGAATCAGAAGAAATACTAATCTTTCCAAGTGCTGGTCTTAAAGCGCTGGCATGGCCCTATTCCCTTATGGCAGTTAATCTCTTGCCCTTTGTCTATGGTTTATGCAGCCTTAGTTCCTGGCTCTTGTGTACGTTTGGAAACCAGAGGGGAAATCTATTGGTCCAGGTTGGAATGGACCAGTGGAGGTCCAGGGAGAGAGCATAGAGTGGGACACAAATGTCCAGTACATATCTCCACATAATACCCTATTATAACGAAATGAAAACTTTTTTTAGATGTAGGACATTTTATTGAAAATAAATAAATTAAAGCATATATAATGTACATAAATATTCATACCCTTTACTCAGGATTATATAAAAGCACTTTTAGCAGCAGCAATAGCACTTACTGTAAGAGTTTTCTTGTGTATGCCTCTACCAACTTTGCACCCCTGGATTTGGGCAGTTCCTCTCATTCTTCCCTGTAGGACCTCTCAAGCGCTGTCAGACTGGATTTGGAAGAAGGCTATTTTACTGACTTGGTTGACGTGAGGTGGGAACGAGAGGGTAGAGTCAAGGATGATTCCAAGGTTGCGGATCTGGGTGGAGGGGATGACGATGGAACCATCGTTGTTGAGTGAGAAGGTCTGCGGGAAGCGGGTGAGGGCACTTGGGCCAATAATGAAGATTTCATATTAATTGCAGTTGAGTTTTAGAGAGTTTAGTTGCATCTATGATTTAATGACTGCAAGGCAGGTGGTGAAGTAAGAGAGTGTGTCTGAGGTGATGGTCAAGGAGAGGTAAAGTTGAGTGTCATCGGCGGGCAGTGAAAATGGCCATGAAGGCAGAAGATCTGTCCAAGTGGAAGGATCTAGAGAATGAAGAAAAGGGGACCGGATTCTGTGCTGTGTTTGGAGCAGAAGCCGGGTTGGAAAGGTTCGTAGAATTTATTGGAGTTACGTTGGGATTTAAGATGAGCAAGGATTTTGGACAAGAAGGGGAGGTTGAAGATGGGCCGGTAGTTTTTAGGGGTGTCAGGGTCAAGTCCAGGTTTTTTTTGTATCGGGTTGACAGCAGTGAGCTTGAGGGCAGGGGGGTTAAGACCAGTGGACAGGGAGGAGAGTTAATTACATTGGCGACGAGAGGGGAGAGTGTGGGATGGCAGACCTTGACAAGAGAGGGGATGGGGTCAAGGGTACAGGTTGAGGACTTGATTCTGGTGACTGAGAAATAGTTCAATTTCAGTGATTTCACTGAAGGATGAAAATGAGTGGCTTGGAAATAGTGGGGGGGGGGGGGGGTGCTGGAAGAGGATGCTGCCAGCTGATAGTGTATTGATAGATTTGATAGAAATGTATTGCATTTGCTGGTGATGAAGGTGTCAATGACTGTGTCCATGGTTTTGAGTAGTTAATAGTTTGTGGAGAAAAGAGTTTTGGGGTTGTTACGACCAGAATGGATGATACAGGAGTAGCGAGATGAGCATGCGCTGTTGAGGGCGTCTTTATATATTTGATGGTGATGTTTGTAAGCATCCAAGTGAGATTGGCTCTTCTTTGGAAAGTCGTTCCATTTGGGGACCCCTGGATTTGAGGGGGTGAAGTTCATTGGTGTACAAAGGGGCAGAGTGTGTGAAAGAAAACAGTTTGGTTTTTATGGGAACAATCTCCTCAAGGCAAGAGTGCACTTCTTCTAAGGGCTGCAGATATCTTGTTATGCCATTCTCTGTAGAACAGATTGTGAAACATGTAGTCTAATCCTGCCTGAGTAGGGGACGTGAAATGGGCTGTACTGAGTGTGTAGGCCTGAGCTCAAACTTGGATGGAGAGCTGTTACCTGACTGTGCTAAAAATGGTAACTGCTCCATATTTGCAAATCTATAGAAAAGCTTAAATTGTTTTCAGAATCTACAGTCTCTCTGCCTTCTCTCTTTAGATTTTCCACAACAGGCGTCATTGTCTTGTTGTAAGGTCCATCCATGGCCAAGTCTCAATCTCTCGGCAGAGGAAATCAGGTTTTGGGTGAAACAATCCTTGTACCCTTGACCACTAGTAGCCAAATAATGCAAAAGCCTCAATTATCCACCACCATATTCTACTTTGGGCGTCAGAAGGGTTTGCCACTAATGATGCAGATATTGTGCAAGGTGAAAACGTGCATTTTCTTTCATCTTACCACAACACATGTAGTTTGAATACAGCTTGACAGACGCTGCTCTTTGCTGGCCGGGCTCAGTTAGGGCTTCTTTCATGCATCCATTCCAAAGAACCTGTTGACGTGGAGGTGGCGTCCGGCAGTTGATTTTGAGACTTGATGACCCCAAGGTTCCACTAGACTGTGCAGTTTTCAAACTGTCCCTTGGATTTGTCTTGCCTCCCTCACCAGCCTCCCTCACCTCGCCTGTCTTATGTGCCCCTTTCTTGGCAAATTTGCAACTCTTCCTGAAACCTTCGATTATTGCTTTGACTGTGCTTAGTGGAACTGTATATACTGTATCCTTTACCTGATCTCTCTAGGTCTCAAACCAGCTGTCTCCTTTTAGCTGGAAGCTATTTGGTTTAACCATGGTGACATATTAAAAAGGGGTTTTACATGCATGCAGCCTGGTATTTATACATTGAGGAAACGGGAACAGGTGAATGAGACTTAAAAAAACCTAAAAGCCCAAAAATATCTTAGATGCAACTTTGTTTGGTTTAATTGGAAATATGTGTTAAGTTAAAAAAAAAATGCATTACTCAACATTTTTTAGGATGTATTGTGATGAATAAAAATGTCCCAGTTATGTGGGAGCCCAAAATATAAGTAATTGTTTGTATTACTTATTCTTTGTATTAATTTTGGCTCAATTTCACGAAGGGAGCCAATACTTCTTCAGTTGACTGTATAACGTTCTTCCATTTTTCTTTTTCTTTTTTGTCTCCTTCATTTTGACATTAAGAAATTATTAGTATACTAAATAAAGAAACATTAACTCTGGCCTAATCATCTCACAGGAAATGATAGACTTCCCACTTCCTGATTAATTGTATTTGCACAAAGAAAATGTAGCTAGTCTACCAAGAGGAAATGGAGGAGATAGAAGGCAACAGGAACTTGCTTGTTTGTTTGTGTTATGTTGTGAAACTGGAGCTCTGAAGCCCTGGGACAGTATACAGTAGAAACCTCAAGGCTGCAGTAAGTGAATCAGAACTAACTTAGGGTTTGCTGCAGTAAATCAGAAATAACCTCCGGGCTGCAGCAGCAAAGCTGAACCAGCCGAGTGAATATGAATTTGTTTAAGACGCAGAGAGGAGATTAAAATGTATTAGGACTCTAAGTAGTCCGTTGACTTTCAAGCTGCAGGCAAGCAGAAGCTCTTACTCAATTTCGTTGCATAATTAACACATAATATTGTAAAGTCCATACATTAATAAGATGCCTAGGAACAAAGCAAATCACACTCTAATGGGTAAATAGTACATAATTACATTCCTGTTACTGTGTGGTTATAAAAAAATACTGTCCGTTAATAGTCCCAAAGTACTGTATATTTGGACTAGTTACCATTATGGGAATATTTCCAATTCATTGTGGAATTACGAATAATTATAAATTTCCTTGTGAAATTCCTTCAGGTGAATTGTGTGAATTTTCTGGAAAGTTCTCAATTAATTGGCTTAGGTTCCTTTAGTTGTTCTTTTCTGTCTTTAGGTGGCAAGAATATCTATGAAAGGGTAATTTGAGACAAACACGAGAGAGATAAAAGTTGACGATGGCTGAAGTCAAATGTACTTCCCCACCTCCACTAGACTTGACAATGAAGACAATGGTAAATGTATAATAATAAATAATAATAATATTATATTAAAAAGATTTGTTTAACTTCCCAGTATGAAGCGGTTGATTACGGTCATCCATAATATTAGAGGCCAGAAAATGTAGGTATTACTGTAATTACTTCTAGCAGGGAAAATATGAGCTTTAGAAAAGTAATTTAGATTCAACACAGCGTCTATGCAGCTCATCTGCTGATCAATCTGTTGGTTAATAAAAGAGTACCATGGGACTCAATAGGATTCCCTCATTTTGCTGCCAAACAGGAAATAAAATGTAACCTTTACGCCATCAAGATTTAATTTACTTGATCCTGGATGTAATTAGAAAAAGAAAATTGTGTGGGGGACATACTTCTTATGGGACATTTAAAATACTATTTCAAGTTTAAGTGAGTGCACCTTGAATTTGTATATTTTGAACATTTGACAAAAAATCATAGTACATAGCACTCCCTTTGCATTGACATAATGCAATTTAGAAAGTTCAGCATTCAGCTTAAATCATTCAAACTAGAGAAAATTGATAAGTCTAATAAACCTGTTAGGTGCCACCAATACTTTTAGAAAACCTACACAGATTGTATTTGGTGGTAGTTTTAAACACATTTCCATTCACAAGTTATAACATCTCTGGGCACACTAACTGAACTAGATCTGAACTTTATTAATAAAGTTGCTGGGGCTTGCTTGTTACGATCTGAAGTTTGTATAGCCTAAACATGTGAAACAATGCTGGTTTGTTCTCTCTATCTTGGTTTAAAAGCATTTTAGAGTTAATTAATGTTAATTATTCAAATGTATGCAAATTTTGAGAGTATCATAGTCTATACACTTTGAAGAATTTTGAGTTCAATTAAAGCATGTGAAATCAAGTTGGTTTGGTCTCTGTAGTGTGAATGGTTCAAGAGATGATATTTTAGGCAAAATAATTCAAACCAATGGAATGTTATCAGAAAAATATTTAAACAAATTTAAAACTGTATTACTAGGTCTGATCATAAATAGAGATTGTGTTAATTGTATTTCAATTGGTGAATCTGAACCAGGAATAGACTGTTTATTTTATGTAACAGAGCTGTGAGACCAGGCACATTTATTTAAGCAATTACAATTAGCAGGCACAAAACGTTACTGTACCAGCAGCACTCCAAGAAGTGAGATGTCTACACATTATATAAAACCTGCATTTTATCCAAACTTTATTAAGAAGTTCAAAACGATATTCTGTCTGTATGCACTGTAATGGGAATGCATGTTTACAGACCGTAATGCCACATTCCACCATACAGGACTTTACCTGTGTGAAGGAAGCGTTGGCTTAAACACGGGTCTAGCCCTTATTCCTGGTGACTGGTGAGTCATGCCCATTCGTCAGGCAGCAAGCTGTAATCAGACTTTGAGGTGTAATCAGGTGAGTTGTTGCACCAATGATTAAGGAGAGGTGAGAGAGGGAGAGGGAGAGAGACAGAGAGGCTTGGAGCCGTTCAAACAGAGGCGCCACTGACATAATGAAAATTGAGTGAGCACCAGTCCAGTCTAATCAGTGGAGCAGTGACAGAAGAGTAAGAGGGATACAGAGAGAAAGAGAGAGAGAGAGAGAGAGAGAGAGAGAGAGAGAGAGAGAGAGAGAGAGAGAGAGAGAGAGAGAGAGAGAGAGAGAGAGAGAGAGAG